>JBBPBX010062564.1:0-20788 GCA_038048925.1 Garcialebias charrua
GGTTTCATCGAAAGCTTGGCTGATAGCCGAATTACCTGTCCCAGAGGACAGTACAGCAACCTCGGTGTGGGGTCCTTGGATCTCCACACCATTCTCTACCTGTGGTAGGTAATGTGAGTTTGCCCCCTTCTTGTCCGAAGAGGGGTCCTCGTAGTCTGCAACAATGACGTCCAAGTGACTGTCAGCGTTTGGTTGACTGTCATTTTCTGGACTCAGATGCCCTTGAACCAAGGTTTCATTGAAAGCTTGGTTGAATGCCGAATTACCTGTCTCAGAGGACAGTACAGCGTCATCGGTGTGGGATCCTTGGATCTCAACACCTTTCACTACCTGTGGTAGGCAGTGGTCAGGGAGTGCTGAATGTGTCAGCTCACAGAGGAGGTTCTCTTGTTGGACCGGAGTTTGGTCCAACTTTTGGGTCTCTTCTGTCTCACCTGTAGTTGAAGGTTCACTTACCGGGCTCTCGTCCTCGGATGAGCAGTCCCTTGTGTCCTCTGCGGTACCTGCGGTTAGGCAGTCTGTATCGCAACTAGGAAGCACTTTTATTGGCAGGGGTTTTCTCACTGTGCTCCACATTTTCCGTCGACCATAATCTATAATCGCGTTGAAGCGGTTTATAAAATCTTGGCCAACCAAAAATGGGAATGAGTCAAGTTTAGACACGTACACCGGGTGGCGTAGTGTCATTTCGCCAATCTGCATGTGAACCATAGCCATAGCTGTTAGGGTTGTTCTCGTCTCTGCGAGACCCTGTAGCTCAATAGCACATTTCTCAAAGGGTATTTGCCTGTCAACACCGTTAGCGGCGGTCCTCAGCTCCTCGAACAGCTTGGCCGACATAATAGTTATATCAGAACTGCCATCCAGGAGGGCTTCACGCTCAAGGACACCTTCCAGTGTGATAGGCAGGTAAGCTTTCTTAGCCACCCCCCTTTGTATAAAGTTACACAGAAACCTCACAGGTCTTGGCCCACGTTTCCGTTCACGTGTGACTCTGTCTGTGCAATCTTGTTTACTGTCAGCATCATGACCTTCAGGATGTTGTTGTGTGTCAGCAATTGGTTTGCTGTCAACATCCATGGCAATGTTGGTAGTAGTGTGCGCTGATTTATCTGTGTGCTCCGAGTCTTTGTTAAAGACAGTGCTACACATCGCTCCAGGTTGGTCAATGTTGATAGTGTCATTATCAATGATAACGCCACTCATTGTATCAGGTTGGTCAAGCACAGTAACATTCAAATCTACTGACAAACTACTTACTTCCTCTGTCTCTTCCGAGCATAGAGGTGTTGGGCCATTATTCCGGGACATTCGTGACTCTTTGCCTGTCTTGAACTGTTCTGTTCGAGGCGCGGGAGGTGCAGTTCCAAGGCTCGGGGGTGGCTGTTGGGACGACGCATAGTTACATGAGTATAGGTCCTCATCCTTCAATTTCTTTTGAAGTCCACCCACCGATTGACCTTGGTTTTCACCCATCTGGTTCGATCTGAACCGTTGTGGGTCTCTTAGAGAGTGAACACCTACCTTTTGTGGTTCGTTGCTTGTCTCAGATTTTTCAATCTGAGGTGCTTCAGGGGCGGGGCTCCCTTTAAACCATTTTGAGTCACTGTTCCAACTGGTACCAACATTTCGGTGTATGTCAGTTTGAAAATCTTGTTCATTCTTGCTAGTATTATCCAACTCTTTTAACAACCGACGCGTGTACTCCACCACTTCTGAGGTCAGAAGGCCTTTGAGACGATAGTGTTCATTCTCGCTAGTATCATCCCACTCTTTTATCAACCGACGCATGTTCTCTGCCTCTTCTGAGGTCAGAGGACCTTTGAGACGACGGTGTTTATTCTCGCTGTCTATAGGAGAGTGAACCTCGCCTACTTTTAGCGACTGTGATACGACCTTTTGACCTGGGCACACCTCAGAGGGTGTTTTGTTTTGCATGTGAGCCTCAAAAGCAGTTACAGCGCTCTGTTTCATCATTGATTGTTTAAACCGATGTTGTAACTCAAGGCCTTTTTTTAGAAGTTTTTCTCTTTGTCGTTTGCTCTTCTGCCTTATTAATTCAATCTTTGCTTCGAGCAGCTGGTTATTTGTGTGCTCGGAGTTATCAAAGACAAAGTCATGCATTGTACCAGTTCGGTCATCCTCTGTATCATTCAAGTTTTCAAACAACCAACTTACATCCACCACCTCATCAGAGCTTGGAGGTTCGATGCCTTTTTCCTGGAACTTCTGTGACCTTTTGCTACTCCCGGACTGTCCAGTCCGCAGTGCAGGGGCAGGAGCTTTGCTCGGTGTAGACCGCGGAGGGTCACTTAAAGAGCGGGCGTCCACCGTTTGTGGTTTTTTGCTTATCTCGGGCAGCTTCGTCCGAGGTGCAGGGACAGGGCGTATGCTCCTTTGAAATCGTTTCATGTACTCTGGGTCTTGTCTGAGCCACTCCGGCTCATTGTTCCAGCGGACACCTTCACTACGTGGTTTGTGACCATCTTTCTTATCTTTAGGACGTGCGCCCCTTTGAAATCGTTTTATGTACTCTGGGTCTTGTCTGAGCCACTCCGGCTCATTGTTCCAGCGGACAGGTTCCTGTTGTGGTTTGTTAGTTTGAAAAACATGTTTTTTCTCGCCTTTTTTAGGAGAGGGAGTTGATGAACTTGTCCCTTCCAGCTCCAGCGAGTGGGATTTGACCACTCCACCTGGGGACACCTGTAAGGGTGTTTTGGTTTGCATGTTAGCTTCAAAGACATTCACAACACACTGTTTTATTTCTTCCATGGTTTGCGTTTTTGCATTAACCACGGTGAGCAACGGAAATCGTATCTTATAGCCGAGATGTAAGAAGAAAGACCACTTAAAGTCTTCATCTTCTTCCATGCCTGGTGTATATTTGTCACCAAAATGAGCTTTAAGGTGCCTGTCGTAAAACATCAAAGGATGTTCATTTTTTCCTTGCACGTCCATTATTGTATTGATTTTGTGTGAAAAAAAATCAAAAAATTGTTCTCATGTTAGTGTTTGCAAATAAATATTCACTTTTAATGTAGCACTGAGTCAAATAAACTAATCAGCTGAGGTTTACGCGTTTCACTGTGTAATAAGTATTCATAGGTACCTTATTTCAGGTTTTTACCCTCAATGAACTTTGTAAAAGTTAAATGCACTCTTGCAGTGTTAACTTTAAAATAGAACTTACGTTCAAACAACAGTTACTAACTAACCCAAGCAGCCTGATTTCCGTTTTTCTTACTCAAACGCTTATAAAAGAGGGCTGACTTAAATGCAATGACTTCACTAAAATGTGACAGGATGCTGCTTGAGCATGCCTTTAAAAAGATGTCTTGCAGTCTCAGTGAAACTGATTTTGTACTGCATTTGACAGTTATCAGGAGTGAAAAAGGGTGTTCTGTTCATTATTTTAAACAATTTACTATTTAAAATAAACGAGTGTTCATTAATTTTACACAGAAAAACGTTAAAAATGCAATTTTTAACTAAAAGTGTACAGATGTACAACAATTCTGTTTAAAATTCAGAGATGTGAAGAGCTTAATGTGGAAATTCTCTGTTCTCCATCTTTTTTTTTTTTATTTAATTTGAAAATCAAATAAAAAAATGCTTTTTGAGTGTTATTTTAAATCCCTTCAGTATTTAAAATGAGCACAAATTGTGTGTCTGTACCTCTGTTATACTAAAATTTGTATTTAGAATAAACAGGAGATTTTGTTTGCGTACAGAACAATTTTAAAAGCTGGTAATTTCACCATAAAATGCTGACTTTTTTATGATGTTTTTGAGAAAAACTCATCTGTCAACGTCTTTTAACCAACAGGGGGCAGCTTCGAGTCTTAATTTTAATCACGAGGAAACTGATTTTTCTAATCAGTATTTAAACTAAAAACAACCTTTTCAGAGTTAGTTTCTAGTGTATCAGTGATAAACGCTCGAACTGCGGTCTTGTCAGAGACAAATTTATGTTGTTAGACAGTTTAGATGGCTTAAATGAGTTTTTAAACGCTCAGTGAAATCTCTTTTCACCGTGTGTGTGTGAACTGCGTCTGCTTGTCGCCCGAAACGCATCAGGAAATGACGACAAGGTGGGCTGGTCGCAACGGCGTGCGACGTGATTGACAGCTCACAACAGCGAATCAGCGTTCGCCACAAGAGTGATTGACAGCACACAACAGCGAATCAGCGTTCGGTACATGAGTGATTGACAGCACACAGTACTCGTTTCATCCAATCACAGCTCATAAACAAACGTGTACTTGGACACGTAGCTCTAACGTTAGCTCGCACAACAGACCACAACTTTATAGGCTCTTAAAACAACTCAAACGCTACAAATTAACTTTCCAAAATTCTGAAACATGCGGCGAACACACCTAGACAGGCCAACTTAGTTACGCTCAGTAACACAGCACTGCAGCTGTTGAACAAACACGGACTCTCTCGGAGCGCGTTTAAGGTCGGTTCCGGTCCACTTTGTCGTGGATCAGAAACTCGGGTCTGAACAGAACCGCTATCCGACACGTTCTAACAGTAATATGCTTCTTTGACCTGCTCTAAAATGTAAAATACCACAACAGCAATCTTGTAGATGTTAAATTAGCTTTCAGGCTTCTGACTCGGCGGTCAAACAAAGCTTTGTACAGGAGTCTGCGTGAACTGGACCGAACCAGGACCAGAACCACCACAGACCACGGCTGACAAAACTTCACCTGAATGCTTCCAACAGCGTCTAACAGAGTTGAAACGATAATAATCTCACAGCTTCAAATGATAAAAACATGCAGAATCTGCCTGCTTTGAACACTTCCAGCCAAAATCATTATCCTCAGAGTTTAAAACTTGGAACCACTTATGCAAACATGACGTTACAGTTCATGAGTGAGACCACAGATATCAATAAACTTTCAGAACCACGTACGAAGGCCACCAGATGTAAGAATTATGAGGAGGTCAATATTAATACTGACCTCTTTATCTTAATTAATTTACTTATTCAGATTGAATAGTAAATGTTCACGGATTCTGTTCTTTTTCAGTTTACCCAATATTTCTGTGGTCTTTATGATGGATAAATAAACAGAGCCATTAAGTGACAATGGACACGTTAACTTAGTTTGATATGTCAAAGAGACACTATCATTTATTTAAAATAAATCAACTAAATTAACACCATTACACTTGATTGACATGATTTCACTTTCTTTCAATTCAAATACGTCAGCACACTTGATTTAACACAACAGACATAAATACTAGATGTTACACATATTTAGTCTGAGGGGCATTTCAGCTTAAAAATATAGTTTCCAGCTTAGGTTGAGAGGGAAAAGAAATAGGAGGAAAGATTTAAGAAGAAAATTATCCTGAGCATGAGACCAGAGTGACACTTCTCATCCGACTTCTGCTAAAATCCAAGTACGTTTTGTAAACAGCCCTTTACCTTTTGACGACAGCCCGGTAAGAGGGAAGACACCAGCCTTCAGATGCACAGAGTCCTTTAGTCCCAGCACGTCCAAAACTGGTTTTAGTTTACGTTTCAACGTCTCCTGGCTTCCGCGTTGGTCATCAGAGAATATGTCAGCTTCAGGCCTCTGACTTCAAGAAGAGATGTTTCTCAAAGAAAGTTCATTAGGAACTTTGGAGCTTTTGCTCGGGGAACTGGATGGAGGCGTCCATCAGTTCTAGCTGACAAGTTAGTCTTTGGCTCTTGACCAAGCTTGACCAGCTGCAAGGCAGAGAGCTTTCAGGTCTCCGTCCATTCAAACTCTCTGTCCATTCAAAGACTGAAGCGTTTCCGCCCAGTTAGAACTTAAAAAGACAGGAACACAGAGAGGAGTTCACTTGCCTTATCAAACCCAAGGTTACAAGCCAGCAGCAGAGGGAAATGTTTAGGAACAGACAGAGAAAGCTGGAGCCTTGTTCATGAAAAACAACTGATTAAACTGTCTTCTTATTTCTAAACAAAACAGTCGGGTCTCTGTGACCCGATATTTCCCTTTAACACAGCAGTGAACACAGTTTAACTCTCACAGAATAACACAGCTTAAAAGCACACATCATGAAAATGACGAAAGTTATTCTTTTGATCACATTAGAATAAAATCAAAGATAGAAATAGTCTCTTTTGGTGACTATATTTATCAGATTATAGCTAAATGAATGATTTTGTAGTAAATGTCTTGCTTTACTGAGTGGTCAGTAAAGGTCATCACTGGACAGTTCAAAGACCCTAATTTGACCCTGGGTAGGTCCATTACATCTCCCCCCTTTTGGAAGCCATCGCCAGTCCTTGGGGATGGGGTCCAACACGAAAGGAAACCTTGAACTGTCTTTGATCTTGAAGTAATCCAGCAAGTGGAAAAGAAAAATCAAAAATTATAATCCCATAAAGTTTTGGAAATTCCATACTGTTCAGAGGTAATCCCATTGCGAAAAGCTTTTAATCCTTCGGAAAACAAAGTCTGTTAACTCTTGGAAAACAAAGTCTGTGATCCTTTGGGAAACAAAGTCTTATAATCCACAGCGGTAATTCCATAGCAGTAATTCCACAACGATTAGCTTTGTTGATTGATCAGCACCAATTGTTTTCATAATCAGCATGTAGAGGGGATCCCTCGATTGACGCAGAGGAGGCGGCCCTTGGACGAAGGTTGAAGACCAAGCGTTGGAGCTGCAGGTCCCCACATCGAAGGTTGTTGGCTGGTTGGTTTCCAGTCAGTGCCACTCTGGTTCTATGTGTCATGCAATTATATGGATTTTTTAAGGTGGGCTTATGATTGGGATTTTACATTAAGCCTTACCTATATGCACCTGGTATGTAAGCTATCATGGTTTAGATCAGCTACAATTACCAATTAAGGGGTGGATCAATTCTGTAAATTAGATATAGGGATTTGTACCTATAAAATTTTGGAGGGCTTCTGTAACGAAGGCCTCTAATTCCAAACTATTCCTCCATTCATTACTTAGTTTAGGTTAAACTAAAATAAAAAAATGAAATATAGTTTGATCTAAATGTCTGTTGTCTTTTAGACGAACGACGTAGGATTTGGTATTCCTAATAAATTTTGAAGTCTATGGCGAGACTCATCAAAATGAATAGATAATCTAGAATAGAAACGATCGAATCGGTTCAATTTAGAAATTATGAGACCAGTGTAGTTTATTGTACCTTGAGTAGCTTTAAACTACATTGACTCTTCGACGATTGAGATTTAACAAAACGAACTGCATGTTGGCATAGTTAAATCCATATCATTCATTAACCAATGTTAATACAAAACCTTTTTGGCTGGGAGTGTTCAGAACCAAACAATATCTCAACTAATGACAACAGTAATGACTAAACAACAAGGAAACAACGTTTCACTGCTTCGACACACTCTTGTCGTCAGATTCCAAAGTGCAACACACAAGAAAAACAGGTCTCAACTTTATGACCGAGGTCAAATTAAATCTCGTGGATTTAAACGGTTGTTAAGGTTAGTTTTTTGTTGTGGGTTTTAGGCTTAGCGTTTCTAAGTTCAAATTGGACAATGCGACTTATAGGGTGGGAAATATGGTAGTTTAAACCTGATTAGTTTATTTACTAACTTGTGTTTGGACGACCTTATTATCCCATGAAGTCGGTGTGTTTGTGAGATCTTTGTCTTTTGTGGAGTCATTGAACGCCTTGTAAGGTTTGATCTGATTTCGATGTACCCATTTAGCAATTGGCTCTTTGCGGCCTTTGCTGATTTTGATTTCGTAGACGACTGAGGACACTTTGTCTGTTATCAGATGAGGTCCAGTCCACCTGGGCATTAGTTTGCGGGCGAGAGTTCCGGTCTCGGACCCTCCTTTCCCGGTTGCTGGAGCGAACGTATAGTACCAGACTCTGTCTCCCACTTGGAGTTCATTGTGAGAGGCCTTCTGGTCGTAGTACGCCTTACGTCCTTCAGCGGATCTTTCCAGGTTTTTCTGGGCGAAAGCAAAAGTGTTTCTGAGGTGTACATTCAAATCTTTGTCTTTGGCATGGCCTAACATCACCCCCCTTTGGTCATGGGGGACCACGAGCACAGGTGAGGACGTCCGTCCATGGGCACAAGTTAGGATGCCACCGTTTAGTTTAAACTGTTCGCGCAGCTGAGAGAAGACGGTACACAGGAATCGTTTAGGTTTTGGCCAACGTATTTTCTTACGTTTACCTCTTTCCGTGTAATTCACGTGTGTCACAACCGTCGGTGCAGTCGCAGGTGTGTCTGATTGTACAGACTGCGACGGGTCACTGTCGTTGTGTGTGTCTTCCCACTTCTTGACTGAATAGGTGCTCTTTGAGTCTGTAAAAACTATGTCATTTCTGACTAGTTCTAGACACAAATGTCCCTGAACCAAGGTTTCATCGAAAGCTTGGCTGATAGCCGAATTACCTGTCCCAGAGGACAGTACAGCAACCTCGGTGTGGGGTCCTTGGATCTCCACACCATTCTCTACCTGTGGTAGGTAATGTGAGTTTGCCCCCTTCTTGTCCGAAGAGGGGTCCTCGTAGTCTGCAACAATGACGTCCAAGTGACTGTCAGCGTTTGGTTGACTGTCATTTTCTGGACTCAGATGCCCTTGAACCAAGGTTTCATTGAAAGCTTGGTTGAATGCCGAATTACCTGTCTCAGAGGACAGTACAGCGTCATCGGTGTGGGATCCTTGGATCTCAACACCTTTCACTACCTGTGGTAGGCAGTGGTCAGGGAGTGCTGAATGTGTCAGCTCACAGAGGAGGTTCTCTTGTTGGACCGGAGTTTGGTCCAACTTTTGGGTCTCTTCTGTCTCACCTGTAGTTGAAGGTTCACTTACCGGGCTCTCGTCCTCGGATGAGCAGTCCCGTGTGTCCTTTGCGGTACCTGCGGTTAGGCAGTCTGTATCGCAACTAGGAAGCACCTGTATTGGCAGGGGTTTTCTCACTGTGCTCCACATTTTCCGTCGACCATAATCTATAATCGCGTTGAAGCGGTTTATAAAATCTTGGCCAACCAAAAATGGGAATGAGTCAAGTTTAGACACGTACACCGGGTGGCGTAGTGTCATTTCGCCAATCTGCATGTGAACCATAGCCATAGCTGTTAGGGTTGTTCTCGTCTCTGCGAGACCCTGTAGCTCAATAGCACATTTCTCAAAGGGTATTTGCCTGTCAACACCGTTAGCGGCGGTCCTCAGCTCCTCGAACAGCTTGGCCGACATAATAGTTATATCAGAACTGCCATCCAGGAGGGCTTCACGCTCAAGGACACCTTCCAGTGTGATAGGCAGGTAAGCTTTCTTAGCCACCCCCCTTTGTATAAAGTTACACAGAAACCTCACAGGTCTTGGCCCACGTTTCTGTTCACGTGTGACTCTGTCTGTGTAATCTTGTTTACTGTCAGCATCATGACCTTCAGGATGTTGTTGTGTGTCAGCAATTGGTTTGCTGTCAACATCCATGGCAATGTTGGTAGTAGTGTGCGCTGAGTTATTTGTGTGCTCTGAGTCTTTGTTAAAGACAGTGCTACACATCGCTCCAGGTTGGTCAATGTTGATAGTGTCATTATCAATGATAACGCCACTCATTGTATCAGGTTGGTCAAGCACAGTAACATTCAAATCTACTGACAAACTACTTACTTCCTCTGTCTCTTCCGAGCATAGAGGTGTTGGGCCATTATTCCGGGACATTCGTGACTCTTTGCCTGTCTTGAACTGTTCTGTTCGAGGCGCGGGAGGTGCAGTTCCAAGGCTCGGGGGTGGCTGTTGGGACGACGCATAGTTACATGAGTATAGGTCCTCATCCTTCAATTTCTTTTGAAGTCCACCCACCGATTGACCTTGGTTTTCACCCATCTGGTTCGATCTGAACCGTTGTGGGTCTCTTAGAGAGTGAACACCTACCTTTTGTGGTTCGTTGCTTGTCTCAGATTTTTCAATCTGAGGTGCTTCAGGGGCGGGGCTCCCTTTAAACCATTTTGAGTCACTGTTCCAACTGGTACCAACATTTCGGTGTATGTCAGTTTGAAAATCTTGTTCATTCTTGCTAGTATTATCCAACTCTTTTAACAACCGACGCGTGTACTCCACCACTTCTGAGGTCAGAAGGCCTTTGAGACGATAGTGTTCATTCTCGCTAGTATCATCCCACTCTTTTATCAACCGACGCATGTTCTCTGCCTCTTCTGGGGTCAGAGGACCTTTGAGACGACGGTGTTTATTCTCGCTGTCTATAGGAGAGTGAACCTCGCCTACTTTTAGCGACTGTGATACGACCTTTTGACCTGGGCACACCTCAGAGGGTGTTTTGTTTTGCATGTGAGCCTCAAAAGCAGTTACAGCGCTCTGTTTCATCATTGATTGTTTAAACCGATGTTGTAACTCAAGGCCTTTTTTTAGAAGTTTTTCTCTTTGTCGTTTGCTCTTCTGCCTTATTAATTCAATCTTTGCTTCGAGCAGCTGGTTATTTGTGTGCTCGGAGTTATCAAAGACAAAGTCATGCATTGTACCAGTTCGGTCATCCTCTGTATCATTCAAGTTTTCAAACAACCAACTTACATCCACCACCTCATCAGAGCTTGGAGGTTCGATGCCTTTTTCCTGGAACTTCTGTGACCTTTTGCTACTCCCGGACTGTCCAGTCCGCAGTGCAGGGGCAGGAGCTTTGCTCGGTGTAGACCGCGGAGGGTCACTTAAAGAGCGGGCGTCCACCGTTTGTGGTTTTTTGCTTATCTCGGGCAGCTTCGTCCGAGGTGCAGGGACAGGGCGTATGCTCCTTTGAAATCGTTTCATGTACTCTGGGTCTTGTCTGAGCCACTCCGGCTCATTGTTCCAGCGGACACCTTCACTACGTGGTTTGTGACCATCTTTCTTATCTTTAGGACGTGCGCCCCTTTGAAATCGTTTTATGTACTCTGGGTCTTGTCTGAGCCACTCCGGCTCATTGTTCCAGCGGACAGGTTCCTGTTGTGGTTTGTTAGTTTGAAAAACATGTTTTTTCTCGCCTTTTTTAGGAGAGGGAGTTGATGAACTTGTCCCTTCCAGCTCCAGCGAGTGGGATTTGACCACTTCACCTGGGGACACCTGTAAGGGTGTTTTGGTTTGCATGTTAGCTTCAAAGACATTCACAACACACTGTTTTATTTCTTCCATGGTTTGCGTTTTTGCATTAACCACGGTGAGCAACGGAAATCGTATCTTATAGCCGAGATGTAAGAAGAAAGACCACTTAAAGTCTTCATCTTCTTCCATGCCTGGTGTATATTTGTCACCAAAATGAGCTTTAAGGTGCCTGTCGTAAAACATCAAAGGATGTTCATTTTTTCCTTGCACGTCCATTATTGTATTGATTTTGTGTGAAAAAAAATCAAAAAATTGTTCTCATGTTAGTGTTTGCAAATAAATATTCACTTTTAATGTAGCACTGAGTCAAATAAACTAATCAGCTGAGGTTTACGCGTTTCACTGTGTAATAAGTATTCATAGGTACCTTATTTCAGGTTTTTACCCTCAATGAACTTTGTAAAAGTTAAATGCACTCTTGCAGTGTTAACTTTAAAATAGAACTTACGTTCAAACAACAGTTACTAACTAACCCAAGCAGCCTGATTTCCGTTTTTCTTACTCAAACGCTTATAAAAGAGGGCTGACTTAAATGCAATGACTTCACTAAAATGTGACAGGATGCTGCTTGAGCATGCCTTTAAAAAGATGTCTTGCAGTCTCAGTGAAACTGATTTTGTACTGCATTTGACAGTTATCAGGAGTGAAAAAGGGTGTTCTGTTCATTATTTTAAACAATTTACTATTTAAAATAAACGAGTGTTCATTAATTTTACACAGAAAAACGTTAAAAATGCAATTTTTAACTAAAAGTGTACAGATGTACAACAATTCTGTTTAAAATTCAGAGATGTGAAGAGCTTAATGTGGAAATTCTCTGTTCTCCATCTTTTTTTTTTTTATTTAATTTGAAAATCAAATAAAAAAATGCTTTTTGAGTGTTATTTTAAATCCCTTCAGTATTTAAAATGAGCACAAATTGTGTGTCTGTACCTCTGTTATACTAAAATTTGTATTTAGAATAAACAGGAGATTTTGTTTGCGTACAGAACAATTTTAAAAGCTGGTAATTTCACCATAAAATGCTGACTTTTTTATGATGTTTTTGAGAAAAACTCATCTGTCAACGTCTTTTAACCAACAGGGGGCAGCTTCGAGTCTTAATTTTAATCACGAGGAAACTGATTTTTCTAATCAGTATTTAAACTAAAAACAACCTTTTCAGAGTTAGTTTCTAGTGTATCAGTGATAAACGCTCGAACTGCGGTCTTGTCAGAGACAAATTTATGTTGTTAGACAGTTTAGATGGCTTAAATGAGTTTTTAAACGCTCAGTGAAATCTCTTTTCACCGTGTGTGTGTGAACTGCGTCTGCTTGTCGCCCGAAACGCATCAGGAAATGACGACAAGGTGGGCTGGTCGCAACGGCGTGCGACGTGATTGACAGCTCACAACAGCGAATCAGCGTTCGCCACAAGAGTGATTGACAGCACACAACAGCGAATCAGCGTTCGGTACATGAGTGATTGACAGCACACAGTACTCGTTTCATCCAATCACAGCTCATAAACAAACGTGTACTTGGACACGTAGCTCTAACGTTAGCTCGCACAACAGACCACAACTTTATAGGCTCTTAAAACAACTCAAACGCTACAAATTAACTTTCCAAAATTCTGAAACATGCGGCGAACACACCTAGACAGGCCAACTTAGTTACGCTCAGTAACACAGCACTGCAGCTGTTGAACAAACACGGACTCTCTCGGAGCGCGTTAAGGTCGGTTCCGGTCCACTTTGTCGTGGATCAGAAACTCGGGTCTGAACAGAACCGCTATCCGACACGTTCTAACAGTAATATGCTTCTTTGACCTGCTCTAAAATGTAAAATACCACAACAGCAATCTTGTAGATGTTAAATTAGCTTTCAGGCTTCTGACTCGGCGGTCAAACAAAGCTTTGTACAGGAGTCCGCGTGAACTGGACCGAACCAGGACCAGAACCACCACAGACCACGGCTGACAAAACTTCACCTGAATGCTTCCAACAGCGTCTAACAGAGTTGAAACGATAATAATCTCACAGCTTCAAATGATAAAAACATGCAGAATCTGCCTGCTTTGAACACTTCCAGCCAAAATCATTATCCTCAGAGTTTAAAACTTGGAACCACTTATGCAAACATGACGTTACAGTTCATGAGTGAGACCACAGATATCAATAAACTTTCAGAACCACGTACGAAGGCCACCAGATGTAAGAATTATGAGGAGGTCAATATTAATACTGACCTCTTTATCTTAATTAATTTACTTATTCAGATTGAATAGTAAATGTTCACGGATTCTGTTCTTTTTCAGTTTACCCAATATTTCTGTGGTCTTTATGATGGATAAATAAACAGAGCCATTAAGTGACAATGGACACGTTAACTTAGTTTGATATGTCAAAGAGACACTATCATTTATTTAAAATAAATCAACTAAATTAACACCATTACACTTGATTGACATGATTTCACTTTCTTTCAATTCAAATACGTCAGCACACTTGATTTAACACAACAGACATAAATACTAGATGTTACACATATTTAGTCTGAGGGGCATTTCAGCTTAAAAATATAGTTTCCAGCTTAGGTTGAGAGGGAAAAGAAATAGGAGGAAAGATTTAAGAAGAAAATTATCCTGAGCATGAGACCAGAGTGACACTTCTCATCCGACTTCTGCTAAAATCCAAGTACGTTTTGTAAACAGCCCTTTACCTTTTGACGACAGCCCGGTAAGAGGGAAGACACCAGCCTTCAGATGCACAGAGTCCTTTAGTCCCAGCACGTCCAAAACTGGTTTTAGTTTACGTTTCAACGTCTCCTGGCTTCCGCGTTGGTCATCAGAGAATATGTCAGCTTCAGGCCTCTGACTTCAAGAAGAGATGTTTCTCAAAGAAAGTTCATTAGGAACTTTGGAGCTTTTGCTCGGGGAACTGGATGGAGGCGTCCATCAGTTCTAGCTGACAAGTTAGTCTTTGGCTCTTGACCAAGCTTGACCAGCTGCAAGGCAGAGAGCTTTCAGGTCTCCGTCCATTCAAACTCTCTGTCCATTCAAAGACTGAAGCGTTTCCGCCCAGTTAGAACTTAAAAAGACAGGAACACAGAGAGGAGTTCACTTGCCTTATCAAACCCAAGGTTACAAGCCAGCAGCAGAGGGAAATGTTTAGGAACAGACAGAGAAAGCTGGAGCCTTGTTCATGAAAAACAACTGATTAAACTGTCTTCTTATTTCTAAACAAAACAGTCGGGTCTCTGTGACCCGATATTTCCCTTTAACACAGCAGTGAACACAGTTTAACTCTCACAGAATAACACAGCTTAAAAGCACACATCATGAAAATGACGAAAGTTATTCTTTTGATCACATTAGAATAAAATCAAAGATAGAAATAGTCTCTTTTGGTGACTATATTTATCAGATTATAGCTAAATGAATGATTTTGTAGTAAATGTCTTGCTTTACTGAGTGGTCAGTAAAGGTCATCACTGGACAGTTCAAAAACCTTAATTTGACCCTGGGTAGGTCCATTACATCTCCCCCCTTTTGGAAGCCATCGCCAGTCCTTGGGGATGGGGTCCAACACGAAAGGAAACCTTGAACTGTCTTTGATCTTGAAGTAATCCAGCAAGTGGAAAAGAAAAATCAAAAATTATAATCCCATAAAGTTTTGGAAATTCCATACTGTTCAGAGGTAATCCCATTGCGAAAAGCTTTTAATCCTTCGGAAAACAAAGTCTGTTAACTCTTGGAAAACAAAGTCTGTGATCCTTTGGGAAACAAAGTCTTATAATCCACAGCGGTAATTCCATAGCAGTAATTCCACAACGATTAGCTTTGTTGATTGATCAGCACCAATTGTTTTCATAATCAGCATGTAGAGGGGATCCCTCGATTGACGCAGAGGAGGCGGCCCTTGGACGAAGGTTGAAGACCAAGCGTTGGAGCTGCAGGTCCCCACATCGAAGGTTGTTGGCTGGTTGGTTTCCAGTCAGTGCCACTCTGGTTCTATGTGTCATGCAATTATGTGGTTTTTTAAGGTGGGCTTATGATTGGGATTTTACATTAAGCCTTACCTATATGCACCTGGTATGTAAGCTATCATGGTTTAGATCAGCTACAATTACCAATTAAGGGGTGGATCAATTCTGTAAAATTAGATATAGGGATTTGTACCTATAAAATTTTGGAGGGCTTCTGTAACGAAGGCCTCTAATTCCAAACTATTCCTCCATTCATTACTTAGTTTAGGTTAAACTAAAATAAAAATGAAATATAGTTTGATCTAAATGTCTGTTGTCTTTTAGACGAACGACGTAGGATTTGGTATTCCTAATAAATTTTGAAGTCTATGGCGAGACTCATCAAAATGAATAGATAATCTAGAATAGAAACGATCGAATCGGTTCAATTTAGAAATTGTGAGACCAGTGTAGTTTATGGTACCTTGAGTAGCTTTAAACTACATTGACTCTTCGACGATTGAGATTTAACAAAACGAACTGCATGTTGGCATAGTTAAATCCATATCATTCATTAACCAATGTTAATACAAAACCTTTTTGGCTGGGAGTGTTCAGAACCAAACAATATCTCAACTAATGACAACAGTAATGACTAAACAACAAGGAAACAACGTTTCACTGCTTCGACACACTCTTGTCGTCAGATTCCAAAGTGCAACACACAAGAAAAACAGGTCTCAACTTTATGACCGAGGTCAAATTAAATCTCGTGGATTTAAACGGTTGTTAAGGTTAGTTTTTTGTTGTGGGTTTTAGGCTTAGCGTTTCTAAGTTCAAATTGGACAATGCGACTTATAGGGTGGGAAATATGGTAGTTTAAACCTGATTAGTTTATTTACTAACTTGTGTTTGGACGACCTTATTATCCCATGAAGTCGGTGAGTTTGTGAGATCTTTGTCTTTTGTGGAGTCATTGAACGCCTTGTAAGGTTTGATCTGATTTCGATGTACCCATTTAGCAATTGGCTCTTTGCGGCCTTTGCTGATTTTGATTTCGTAGACGACTGAGGACACTTTGTCTGTTATCAGATGAGGTCCAGTCCACCTGGGCATTAGTTTGCGGGCGAGAGTTCCGGTCTCGGACCCTCCTTTCCCGGTTGCTGGAGCGAACGTATAGTACCAGACTCTGTCTCCCACTTGGAGTTCATTGTGAGAGGCCTTCTGGTCGTAGTACGCCTTACGTCCTTCAGCGGATCTTTCCAGGTTTTTCTGGGCGAAAGCAAAAGTGTTTCTGAGGTGTACATTCAAATCTTTGTCTTTGGCATGGCCTAACATCACCCCCCTTTGGTCATGGGGGACCACGAGCACAGGTGAGGACGTCCGTCCATGGGCACAAGTTAGGATGCCACCGTTTAGTTTAAGCTGTTCGCGCAGCTGAGAGAAGACGGTACACAGGAATCGTTTAGGTTTTGGCCAACGTATCTTCTTACGTTTACCTCTTTCCGTGTAATTCAGGTGTGTCACAACTGTCGGTGCAGTCGCAGGTGTGTCTGATTGTACAGACTGCGACGGGTCACTGTCGTTGTGTGTGTCTTCCCACTTCTTGACTGAAGAGGTGCTCTTTGAGTCTGTAAAAACTATGTCATTTCTGACTAGTTCTAGACACAAATGTCCCTGAACCAAGGTTTCATCGAAAGCTTGGCTGATAGCCGAATTACCTGTCCCAGAGGACAGTACAGCAACCTCGGTGTGGGGTCCTTGGATCTCCACACCATTCTCTACCTGTGGTAGGTAATGTGAGTTTGCCCCCTTCTTGTCCGAAGAGGGGTCCTCGTAGTCTGCAACAATGACGTCCAAGTGACTGTCAGCGTTTGGTTGACTGTCATTTTCTGGACTCAGATGCCCTTGAACCAAGGTTTCATTGAAAGCTTGGTTGAATGCCGAATTACCTGTCTCAGAGGACAGTACAGCGTCATCGGTGTGGGATCCTTTGATCTCAACACCTTTCACTACCTGTGGTAGGCAGTGGTCAGGGAGTGCTGAATGTGTCAGCTCACAGAGGAGGTTCTCTTGTTGGACCGGAGTTTGGTCCAACTTTTGGGTCTCTTCTGTCTCACCTGTAGTTGAAGGTTCACTTACCGGGCTCTCGTCCTCGGATGAGCAGTCCCGTGTGTCCTTTGCGGTACCTGCGGTTAGGCAGTCTGTATCGCAACTAGGAAGCACCTGTATTGGCAGGGGTTTTCTCACTGTGCTCCACATTTTCCGTCGACCATAATCTATAATCGCGTTGAAGCGGTTTATAAAATCTTGGCCAACCAAAAATGGGAATGAGTCAAGTTTAGACACGTACACCGGGTGGCGTAGTGTCATTTCGCCAATCTGCATGTGAACCATAGCCATAGCTGTTAGGGTTGTTCTCGTCTCTGCGAGACCCTGTAGCTCAATAGCACATTTCTCAAAGGGTATTTGCCTGTCAACACCGTTAGCGGCGGTCCTCAGCTCCTCGAACAGCTTGGCCGACATAATAGTTATATCAGAACTGCCATCCAGGAGGGCTTCACGCTCAAGGACACCTTCCAGTGTGATAGGCAGGTAAGCTTTCTTAGCCACCCCCCTTTGTATAAAGTTACACAGAAACCTCACAGGTCTTGGCCCACGTTTCTGTTCACGTGTGACTCTGTCTGTGTAATCTTGTTTACTGTCAGCATCTTGTTGGCTGTCAGCATCATGACCTTCAGGATGTTGTTGTGTGTCAGCAATTGGTTTGCTGTCAACATCCATGGCAATGTTGGTAGTAGTGTGCGCTGAGTTATTTGTGTGCTCTGAGTCTTTGTGAAAGACAGTGCTACACATCGCTCCAGGTTGGTCAATGTTGATAGTGTCATTATCAATGATAACGCCACTCATTGTATCAGGTTGGTCAAGCACAGTAACATTCAAATCTACTGACAAACTACTTACTTCCTCTGTCTCTTCCGAGCATAGAGGTGTTGGGCCATTATTCCGGGACATTCGTGACTCTTTGCCTGTCTCGAACTGTTCTGTTCGAGGCGCGGGAGGTGCAGTTCCAAGGCTCGGGGGTGGCTGTTGGGACGACGCATAGTTACATGAGTATAGGTCCTCATCCTTCAATTTCTTTTGAAGTCCACCCACCGATTGACCTCGGTTTTCACCCATCTGGTTCGATCTGAACCGTTGTGGGTCTCTTAGAGAGTGAACACCTACCTTTTGTGGTTCGTTGCTTGTCTCAGACTTTTCAATCTGAGGTGCTTCAGGGGCGGGGCTCCCTTTAAACCATTTTGAGTCACTGTTCCAACTGGTACCAACATTTCGGTGTATGTCAGTTTGAAAATCTTGTTCATTCTTGCTAGTATTATCCAACTCTTTTAACAACCGACGCGTGTTCTCCACCACTTCTGAGGTCAGAAGGCCTTTGAGACGATAGTGTTCATTCTCGCTAGTATCATCCCACTCTTTTAACAACCGACGCATGTTCTCTGCCTCTTCTGAGGTCAGAGGACCTTTGAGACGACGGTGTTTATTCTCGCTTTCTATAGGAGAGAGAACCTCGCCTATTTTTTGCGACTGGGATACGACCTTTTGACCTGGGCACACCTCAGAGGGTGTTTTGTTTTGCATGTGAGCCTCAACAGCAGTTACAGCGCACTGTTTCATCACTGATTGTTTAAACTGATGTTGTAGCTCAAGGCCTTTTTGAGACGTTTTTCTCTTTGTCGTTTGCTATTGTTGTCACTAACTGTGTGCTCTGAGTTATCCATGTGCTCTGAGTTATCAAAGACAAGGTCACTCAATGTACCAGTTTGGTCATCCTCTGTATCATTCAAGTTTTCAAACAACCAACTTATGTCCACTATCTCCTCAGAGCTTAGAGGTATGTTCCCTTTTTTCTGGAACTTCTGCGATTTTTTGCTACTCCCGGACTGTCCAGTCCGCAGTGCAGGGGCAGGAGGAGCTTGTCCTTGAACTGGGGGTTCCTGTTCGGACCCCCTTTTGTGATATGGTATACTTTTGTGACCATCTTTCTTATCCTTAGGACGTGCGCCCCCCCTTTGAAATCGTTTTATGTACTCTGGGTCTTGTCTGAGCCACTCTGGCTCATTGTTCCAGCGGGCATCTTCACTACGTGGTTTGTGACCATCTTTCTTATCTTTAGGACGTGCGCCCCTTTGAAATCGTTTTATGTACTCTGGGTCTTGTCTGAGCCACTCCGGCTCATTGTTCCAGCGGGCAGGTTCCTGTTGTGGTTTGTTAGTTTGAAAAACATGTTTTTTCTCGCCTTTTTTAGGAGAGGGAGTTGATGAACTTGTCCCTTCCAGCTCCAGCGAGTGGGATTTGACCTTTTCTTGGTAATGTAGTTCACGCTCTGGTTTTGTTTTTAACCAGATCGGGTCATTGTTTTGTCTGTACGGGCCACCAGATGTAAGGATTATGAGGAGGTCAATATTAATACTGACCTCTTTACCTTAATTAATTTACTTATTCAGAGTGAATAGTAAATATTCACGGATTCTGTTCTTTTTCAGTTTACCCAATATTTCTGTGATCTTTATGATGGATAAATAAACAGAGCCATTAAGTGACAATGGACATTAACTTAGTTTGGTATGCCAGTCGACACTACCATTTATTTAAAATAAATCAACTAAATTAACACCATTACACTTGATTGACATGATTTCACTTTCTTTCAATTCAAATACGTCAGCACACTTAAATTTAACACAACAGACATAAATACTAGATGTTAAACATATTTAGTCTGTGGGCTCTTTAACTTAAAAAATAGTTTCCAGCTTAGATTGAGAGGGAAAGAGTAGGAGGAAAGATTTAAGAAGAAATTATCATGAGCATGATACCAGAGTGACACTTCTCCTCCGACTTCTGCTAAAATCCAGGTACGTTTTGTAAACAGCTCTTTACCTTTTGACGACCGCCCGGTAAGAGGTGACCTTGTAGCCTTTCAGATGCACGGATCCTTGTGGGGACCAGTACGATACCTTCAAGCAAGGTTCTGGTTTACGTCTCCAACGTCTCCTGGTTTTGCTTGGTCATCAGAGAATATGTCAGCTTCAGGCCTCTGACTTCAAGATAAACTTATTCCAGGAAGGAATAGACAAAGTTCTTGATCTTACGCTTGTTCGAAGTAGACTCATAACAGCCTGTTATCAGTCCTTAGCTGAAGACGAGTCCTTAGCGCGTGACTTGTGGTCATTCAGCTCTTTGGAAGTTCACATCATCTTTCGAAACTCCCAGAAACTCTCTCGGACTCTTGCAGACTCTCCAGTGTGTCAGCAAAACTTAGGACTAGTACTTAAGGAAGGACCAGTCGAGGAGTTCACTTGTCTTATCAGGACCCAAGGTTACAGCCAGCAGCAGAGGGAAATGTTTAGGAACAGACAGATAAAGCTGGAGCCCTGCTCATGAGAAACAACGGCTTACTGTCCTCTGAGTTTCTAAACAAAACAGTCGGGTCTCTGTGACCCGAGATTTCCCTTTAACACAGCAGTGAACACAGTTTAACTCTTAAAGAATAACACAGCTTAAAAGCACACATCATGAAAATGACAAAAGTTATTCTTTTGATCACATCAGCCTAAAATCAAAGATAGAAATAGTCTCTTTTGGTGACTATATTTATCAGATTATAGCTAAATGAATGATTTTGTAGTAAATGTCTTGCTTTACTGAGAGGTCA
>JBBPBX010062565.1:3410-20788 GCA_038048925.1 Garcialebias charrua
TTAGCACCCTGATGGTTGTTTGCTATTCACAGAGGGCTGAGTGATACTAGCAATAACAGCATTGTAAGAGGGGGACAGTTGAACTCGGAGGCCTCCACCTCTGTTTAATGATGGACGGTTTCTTTTCACAAAGATGGCCTCCTTTACTCCTCTCTCAAACCATCGTTCCTCTCTATCAAGGATGTGAACATCTTCATCCCTGAAAGAGTGACCTCTGCCAGTGCTCCCTGTTTTTATTTTATTTTTTAGAACTTTTTATTAACATATAAACACAGAACACCGGTGTGGCTGCAGTTGCCAGCTCGCGCCTTTTTTCCCACCCGACCTGTCAATCAATGCAGTAGGCGTGTCAGCAAATGACCAATCAGCAACCTCAATTTGTCCCGTAGGTAAACGCTCTGCGCTGCAGCTGCTCAAATGACGTCAAGAATTTGGTGCGAAAACGCGAGAATGTACGCGAGAACGAACGCTGAGCAGTGCGGGTGAACTGTCTGCGTACAGTAGTTTGGGTGAGCCTTAAAGACCGTGTAAAGTGAAATTAAATGTGTGTTTTGAGTTTGTCACACGGCATAAATATGTGTTATTAATCACCCATATAAATCTGACTGATTAAAAACATTGTTTTCCTTATAAAATTAAGTCTCAAAAATAATGAAAAATCATAATTGTGCCCTGGTCTGAAACGCTGGGGGCGTGTCAGCGCGTGGGCGTGGTTTCAGCGCAGTACTGCCCCCGTGTCCTGCCCCCTGAAGATGTTCGCGAAGGCTGGCAGCCTAATTGGAGTTCTCCAGCCCTACTCATTT
This sequence comes from Garcialebias charrua, assembly GCA_038048925.1. Classification (NCBI taxonomy): domain Eukaryota; kingdom Metazoa; phylum Chordata; class Actinopteri; order Cyprinodontiformes; family Rivulidae; genus Garcialebias; species Garcialebias charrua. The sequence goes on from JBBPBX010062565.1 coordinate 4,214, forward strand.
GAACCTCCAGATAAAAATATAGGAAACCAAAGAGGTCAGTGAAAAGCAATTGTCAGCACTTGTCCACTCTGTTTGTCAGTGGCTGTGCGCGGGGGACGGTGTGTCCACTCTGTTTGTCAGTGGCTGTGCGCGGGGGACGGTGTGTCCACTCTGTTTGTCAGTGGCTGCGCGCGGGGGACGTGAGGTCCACTCTGTGTGTCAGTGGCTGCGCGCGGGGGACGTGAGGTCCACTCTGTGTGTCAGTGGCTGCGCGCGGGGGACGGTGTGTCCACTCTGTTTGTCAGTGGCTGCGCGGGGGGACGGAGGTCCACTCTGTGTGTCAGTGGCTGTGCTCTGGGGACGGTGTGTCCACTCTGTGTGTCAGTGGCTGCGCGCGGGGGATGTGAGGTCCACTCTGTGTGTCCGCGGCTGACAGCAGCAGAGATCAAGTAAATAAAATAAATTAAATAAAGTCACCAAGCGGGTGCCCTGACCATTGCGACATCCAGGGAAGATGCAGGAACGAGGCATAATTGATTAGCTAGCTAACAATGAACAAAATATCTATGCTATTGCTATCTGATGCTATCTGCGATTCGCGAGTGAATGGCTCCACCGATGCGAAGAACGAATTTATACGGCTGGAGCTGCAGGGGGTGGGGCTTTAGACCGCGTGACGAAACGCGGTCACATTTAAACCACGCCTAAAAAATCCTGAAGCAGACATATCTTTAAACAAAGTTTGATCTATAACTCCAAAATTAATTGAGCTACAATTTTGAGACTTTTACTCATTTACAAGATTACAATTATGACATTTATAATGTTTATTGAAGAAAATATTGAAATTCACTTTACACGGTCTTTAGCTGCTAAATCTACCGTCAGTCTGCATCAGAGTTCAGTTAGCAGAACCTAAGTTAAAGTTAGCAGAACATAATTTAGCGGTAGCTAAATAGTCCGCTAACAGTTTCCAAAGTTAGTGAACACTCTAATCCGATAAATGAAAAGTTAGCTTCGCTATAAACTGTTAGCAGATTATCAGGACTGCGCCCGCTGAAGGTTTGACTAAACGATGACGACGTAATTATTCAACACGACATGATGCTGGTCTGAATCCACACGGACGAGTTTAGTTTGTTAAAGTAGAAGAAGAGTTTGTATCTGTTTCAGTGGGAGGAGCTCCTGCTGTCAGGAGGTGACCTCCATCCATCACAAGAAACTCACCTCCATTCAGCAAGCTGCAAATGAGACTGACCTGACCTTTGACCCCGCCGCCATCTGAGCTCGCTCTGTGATCCCTCTCACTGACACACACACACACACACACACGTACACACACACACACGTACACACACACACACAGACATGGGAAATGATGGGGAGATGTCATTAATGTAAGAAGAAGAAGAATGAGCTTCTTTAAGCAGAAGCTGATGGATGGAGGGAGGGACAGATGGGACAGATGGGACAGGGACAGAGGGAAAGGGACAGATGGGACAGGGACAGATGGGACAGGGACAGAGGGACAGGGACAGATGGGACAGGGACAATGGGACAGGGACAGATGGGACAGGGACAGAGGGACAGGGACAGAGGGACAGGGACAGAGGGACTGGAGTTTAAACAGATGAAGGAATAACGAGTCATTTAAATAAAAATGGATTAGATTCTTCAGCTTTGTGGGTAAAAATATTTTGATTTTTATTTGGATGCCATGACGGGTCCATTCTGTCCAGAACCGTCCTGTCCAGAACCGTCCTGTCCAGAACCGTCCCGTCCAGAACCGTCCCGTCCAGAACCGTCCCGTCCAGAACCGTCCCGTCCAGAACCGTCCCGTCCAGAACCGTCCTGTTCAGAACAGTAAACCTGCTCGTGCTTCCTGTGAGTTTGTTACATTTCAATGTAAGAGATTTTGAGATTTGAACCTTCAACCTGACCTCAGTGAGTTTGGTTAAAGAAAACAGGCAGTTATATTTTCAAACATGAAACATGAGTCATAAAATATTTCAGGCCACCAACACCTACTGAGGAGGAGAAGTGAGACAAAATGTCTCTGGGTCAAACGGACTTGTTGAGCGTCGGTTGTTTCCAGGATGTTCCATGTTTGATTTAAATCATTAAAACTTTACCCATCGACCCAACGCCTGAACGTAATGTTTGCTTATTTAGCCTTTTAAAATATATTTTATATTCACAGGACTGTGAAAAAGATTCTTAAAACACTTTGAAGATGTTAAATGATGCAGCATCAGTAAAGATAATGTTCATTCTTCAAGCTGTTCTTTTAAACAGGTAAAATAATCTGCCAGGGGACGGTGAGCATTTTGATCCAGCTCAGGAAGCACCGTGGACCTCCACTGATGAGCACGGTGGTGGTAGCATCATGGTCTGAGGAAACTTGTTCTGGACTTTGATCATGGTTCAGTGAAGGTCTATACTTTAGAGAAATAAAATGTGTGATGTGGATAAAATTATACTAATGGACACTGGACTGTTAAGATACCGATATGTTGGCATGCCCCCAAGAGGGGTGGGGTATTGGGAGCTAAGCGCACCCAGCCTTGTCAAAAGTAAATTGTAGACAGTGGCAGGAAGCTACAGAGAAACGACAGGAAGTCTTTCAAAATAAAATAAATATATATACATTTGAAAAATATGAAGAAAAAAAACTGTACATAATCTAGAGAATTTGTATTTCCTCCAAAAATGCAAGTGTGAATGCTTCTTGCTTATTATGGGCGGCTGTGGCTGAGTGGTTAGAGCAGTCGACCTCCAATGCAAAAGTTGGAGCACCAGCAGTCACATGCCGAAGTGTCCCTGGGCAAGATACTGAACCCCTCACTGCCTCTGATGTGTGTCACATCGGTGTATGAATGTGATAAAGCTCTGATTAGTCTCTTTAGAATGATTTGTTCAATTAGCTTTGCAGAGATCTAGTAGATGATGTATGAATGGGTCAGTGAGGCGCAGATTGTTGTGAAGATCTTTGAGTACCGGTATATTGATAAGATAGAAAGGAGCTGTATAAGTACAGTCCATTTACCATTTAAGACACTGGACAGTTGGACTGCGTACCACTGGACACTGATCTGTTGGACACCGTACAACTGGATACTGTACTGGACTGTTAAGTCACTGAACTTTTGTACAACATACGATTGGACACTAAACTGTTAAGACATTGAAGTGTTGACACTGAAATGTTGGACACTGACTGTTGGACATTGGACTGTTGGACACTGGACTGTTGGAAACCATACCATTGGATACTGAACTTTTAATATACTGAACTGTTGAGACACGGGACTGTTGGACTCTGAACTGGTGGACACCATACCATTGGATATTGAACTGTTAAGATACTGAAATGTTAAGATACTGAACTATTGACAGTGAAATTTTGGACACCGTACTGTTGGGCACTGAACTGTTGAGACACTGAACTGTTGAGACACTGGACTGGTGGACAACAGTGTCGGACACCATAAAACTTGTGAGGAGAAACAAAGGCTGAACCTCTTCATCAGTTGGTCTTCTTGCGGTCAGAACATCTTTTAACGTTAAAGAAAGAACACGTAAGTATTTCCAAGCCTGTTAATACGTCCACAACTGTCGTGGCTCAGCGTTTTGTGAGCCCTGAGCTCGTAGTGTTACGGTCAACAACATTTTGTCGTCAGTCAGTTGGGAAACATTCTGCAGTCTCTCTGTCAGACAGATAATCCATAATCCTGAACTTTTAAAGCTGCTGCTGCTGCTGGATTTAAATCGTCTCTGCTGGGTCATGGCTCTGAGGTCAGGAGTTAGAAAGGTTTCAGAGTTTTATTACGTCTCTGAACGCATGAACTGTATAGGAGCACTTAAAGCTGGCAGTTGGTGCAACAATCCCCCACCCTCACAACACGTCCACCTCTTCACAGCTCCCGAGATGCCATCTTATGAAACACAGTCCAACCTGCCAAAAGAACATTTTCATTTAAATTCAGAGTTTGTAATCACTGATGATCTGATGGACAGCTGGTGTTGCTTCACAGCAGAACACGTCTGATGTTTGATGGAGTGGATCAAAATGTCTGAATCTACAAAGATTTACAACCCAAGCCCATTATTTTACTAACAGCAGAACATCTTCATCCTGAGATGTCAGTGTCATGTCTTTAAAATTGTTCCAGGTCCATGTTTCCTTTGAGAAGAACTCTCTCTTCTTTAACATCAAAATGTAAACCTCCAGGTCCTGAGGAGACCAGGAGGTTTAGGAGGACCTGAAGAGACAAACATTTCCCCATAGAAATGCATTGAGAACTAGTAGAGACTGAAAGAACCAGATCCTGGATTCAGGCAGGCTAAATGAGTTCTGTCTGCAGGGTGGCTGGACTCTCCTTAGAGATCGGGTGAGAAGTTCAGTTCTCCAGGACCCAGGATGCTCTAGAGATATTATGTCTCTCAGTTGGTCTGGGAACACCTTGAAGTCCTCCAAGAAGAGCTGGAAGAGGTGGCTGGACCTCCATGATCTGATACTGCCCCCGAGACCTGACTCCAGAACCAGACGATGGGTGGACAGATGGATGGTTGAATGATAGAAGGATGGATGAATGGATGGATGAATGATACATTTTCATTGTTATGCTGATGATACATAGTTATTAGCTCCTTGGATGACATTAATCTGCCTCCAGCTCTAATGTTAAAAATCTTGGTGTTATTTTTGATCAGGACATGTCTTTTATCCCCCACATTAAAAACATTACTAGAACCTCCTTCTTCCACCTGAGTAATATCACTAAAATTAGAAACATGTAAAAATGATGCAGAAAAACTGGTTCATGCATTTGTCACGTCTAGACTGGACTATTGCAATGGTTTGTTATCTGGGTGTCCAAATACTTCTTTAAAAAGTCTTCAGTTGATCCAACATGCTGCTGCCAGAGTCTTAACTGGAGTTACTGGGAGAGATCATCTCTCTCCAGTTTTAACTTCTCTCCACTGGCTCCCTGTCAAATCCAGAATAAAATTCAAAATCCTACTTCTAACCTACAAAGCTCTCAACAACCTAGCTCCATCTTATATTACAGATCTTATTGTTTCATATTTTGCTAACAGAGCACTTCTCTCTCAGGCTGCAGGTTTACTTGTGGTTCCTAGAGTTTCCAGCAGCAGAATGGGAGGAAGATCTTTCAGTTGTCAGGCTCCTCTCTTGTGGAACCAACTTTCAGTTGCTGGCTTGTTATGCTGCTACAGGCTTAGACTACTGGAGAACAAACTGACCTGCTTTCCTTAAATACATTTTTTAAGTGCTGTTTGATGGATGTTAGATGGAAGGATGGATGTTTGATGGATTGTTAGATGGAAGGATGGATGTTAGATGGATGGTTGGATGGATGGCTGGATGTTTGATGGATGGTTGGATGGAAGGATGGATGTTTGATGGATGTTAGATTGAAGGCTGGATGGTTAGATATATGGATGTTTGATGGATGGTTGTTAGATGGATGGATGGATGGATGTTGGATGTTTGATGGATGGTTGGATGGAAGGTTAGATGGAAGGATGGATGTTGGATGTTTGATGGATGGTTGGATGGAAGGATGAATAGTTAGATGGCTGGATATTTGAAGGATGTCTGGATGTTTGATGGATGTTGGATGGAAGGATGGATAGTTAGATGGAAGGATGGATGGATGATGGATGTTTGATGGATGATTAGATGGAAGGATGTATGGTTAGATGGATAGATGTTAGATGGTTGTTAGATGATGGATGGATGGATGGTTGTTGATGTTTGATGGATGGTTGGATAGAAGGTTAGATGGAAGGATAGATAGTTGGATGGAAGGATGGATGGCTAGATGTTTGATGGTTGGATGGAAGGATGGATAGTTAGATGGCTGGATATTTGATGGATGGTTGGATGGAAAGATGGATAGTTAGATGGAAGGCTGGATGTTTGCTGGATGGCTGAATGTTTGATGGATGGCTGGATGTTTGATGGATGGTTGGATGGAAGGTTAAATGGAAGGATGGATAGTTGGATGTTTGATGGATGGCTGGATGTTTGATGGATGGTTGGATGGAAGGTAAGATGGAAGGATGGATAGTTGGATGGAAGGATGGATGGCTGGATGTTTGATTGATGGTTGGATGGAAGGTTAGATGGAAGGATGGATAGTTGGATGGAAGGATGGATGGCTGGATGTTTGATGGATGGCTGGATGTTTGATGGATGGTTGGATGGAAGGTTAGATGGAAGGATGGATAGTTGGATGGAAGGATGGATGGCTGGATGTTTGATGGATGTTTGGATGCAAGGATGGATAGTTAGATGGCTGGATGTTTGATGGATGGTTGGATGGAAGGTTAGATGGAAGGATGGATGGCTGGATGTTTGATTGATGGTTGGATGCAAGGATGGATAGTTAGATGGCTGGATGTTTGATGGATGGTTGGATGGAGATGTTGGCCTTCAGCTGCTGTCAGTTTGTCTTCAGGGCGCTCAGACCTTCAGATGTTTTAATGTCTCGGACGCTGCAGGAACCAGCGAAGATGAAGTTCAGTTCCAGGGCAGCAGATGCTCGTACAGCTGCTAACAAGCTTCTTGAGATTAAAAGCCCTCAGGTAACATCTGGAGCGTCAGAAACGGTCCGAGGTCACATCTGGAGCGTCAGAAACTGTCCGAGGTAACATCTGGAGCGTCAGAAACTGTCCGAGGTAACATCTGGAGCGTCAGAAACTGTCCGAGGTAACATCTGGAGCGTCAGAAACTGTCCGAGGTAACATCTGGAGCGTCAGAAACTGTCCGAGGTAACATCTGGAGCATCAGAAACTGTCCGAGGTAACATCTGGAGCATCAGAAACTGTCCGAGGTAACATCTGGAGCGTCAGAAACTGTCCGAGGTAACATCTGGAGCGTCAGAAACTGTCCGAGGTAACATCTGGAGCGTCAGAACCTGTCCGAGGTAACATCTGGAGCGTCAGAACCTGTCCGAGGTAACATCTGGAGCATCAGAAACTGTCCGAGGTAACATCTGGAGCATCAGAACCTGTCCGAGGTAACATCTGGAGCGTCAGAACCTGTCCGAGGTAACATCTGGAGCGTCAGAACCTGTCCGAGGTAACATCTGGAGCGTCAGAACCTGTCCGAGGTAACATCTGGAGCGTCAGAAACTGTCCGAGGTAACATCTGGAGCGTCAGAAACTGTCCGAGGTAACATCTGGAGCGTCAGAACCTGTCCGAGGTAACATCTGGAGCGTCAGAACCTGTCCGAGGTAACATCTGGAGCATCAGAAACTGTCCGAGGTAACATCTGGAGCGTCAGAACCTGTCCGAGGTAACATCTGGAGCGTCAGAAACTGTCCGAGGTAACATCTGGAGCGTCAGAAACTGTCCGAGGTAACATCTGGAGCGTCAGAACCTGTCCGAGGTAACATCTGGAGCGTCAGAACCTGTCCGAGGTAACATCTGGAGCGTCAGAACCTGTCCGAGGTAACATCTGGAGCGTCAGAACCTGTCCGAGGTAACATCTGGAGCGTCAGAAACTGTCCGAGGTAACATCTGGAGCGTCAGAAACTGTCCGAGGTAACATCTGGAGCGTCAGAACCTGTCCGAGGTAACATCTGGAGCATCAGAAACTGTCCGAGGTAACATCTGGAGCATCAGAACCTGTCCGAGGTAACATCTGGAGCGTCAGAACCTGTCCGAGGTAACATCTGGAGCGTCAGAAACTGTCCGAGGTAACATCTGGAGCGTCAGAAACTGTCCGAGGTAACATCTGGAGCGTCAGAACCTGTCCGAGGTAACATCTGGAGCGTCAGAACCTGTCCGAGGTAACATCTGGAGCATCAGAAACTGTCCGAGGTAACATCTGGAGCATCAGAACCTGTCCGAGGTAACATCTGGAGCGTCAGAACCTGTCCGAGGTAACATCTGGAGCGTCAGAAACTGTCCAAGGTCACATCTGGAGCGTCAGAAACTGTCCGAGGTAACATCTGGAGCGTCAGAAACTGTCCGAGGTAACATCTGGAGCGTCAGAACCTGTCCGAGGTCACATCTGGAGCATCAGAAACTGTCCGAGGTAACATCTGGAGCGTCAGAAACTGTCCGAGGTAACATCTGGAGCGTCAGAACCTGTCCGAGGTAACATCTGGAGCATCAGAAACTGTCCGAGGTAACATCTGGAGCATCAGAACCTGTCCGAGGTAACATCTGGAGCGTCAGAACCTGTCCGAGGTAACATCTGGAGCGTCAGAACCTGTCCGAGGTAACATCTGGAGCGTCAGAACCTGTCCGAGGTAACATCTGGAGCGTCAGAAACTGTCCGAGGTAACATCTGGAGCGTCAGAAACTGTCCGAGGTAACATCTGGAGCGTCAGAACCTGTCCGAGGTAACATCTGGAGCATCAGAAACTGTCCGAGGTAACATCTGGAGCATCAGAACCTGTCCGAGGTAACATCTGGAGCGTCAGAACCTGTCCGAGGTAACATCTGGAGCGTCAGAAACTGTCCGAGGTAACATCTGGAGCGTCAGAAACTGTCCGAGGTAACATCTGGAGCGTCAGAAACTGTCCGAGGTAACATCTGGAGCGTCAGAACCTGTCCGAGGTAACATCTGGAGCATCAGAAACTGTCCGAGGTAACATCTGGAGCATCAGAACCTGTCCGAGGTAACATCTGGAGCGTCAGAACCTGTCCGAGGTAACATCTGGAGCGTCAGAAACTGTCCGAGGTCACATCTGGAGCGTCAGAAACTGTCCGAGGTAACATCTGGAGCGTCAGAAACTGTCCGAGGTAACATCTGGAGCGTCAGAACCTGTCCGAGGTCACATCTGGAGCATCAGAAACTGTCCGAGGTAACATCTGGAGCGTCAGAAACTGTCCGAGGTAACATCTGGAGCGTCAGAACCTGTCCGAGGTAACATCTGGAGCGTCAGAAACTGTCCGAGGTAACATCTGGAGCATCAGAACCTGTCCGAGGTAACATCTGGAGCGTCAGAACCTGTCCGAGGTAACATCTGGAGCGTCAGAACCTGTCCGAGGTAACATCTGGAGCGTCAGAAACTGTCCGAGGTAACATCTGGAGCGTCAGAAACTGTCCGAGGTAACATCTGGAGCGTCAGAAACTGTCCGAGGTAACATCTGGAGCGTCAGAACCTGTCCGAGGTAACATCTGGAGCGTCAGAAACTGTCCGAGGTAACATCTGGAGCGTCAGAACCTGTCCGAGGTAACATCTGGAGCATCAGAAACTGTCCGAGGTAACATCTGGAGCATCAGAACCTGTCCGAGGTAACATCTGGAGCGTCAGAACCTGTCCGAGGTAACATCTGGAGCGTCAGAAACTGTCCAAGGTCACATCTGGAGCGTCAGAAACTGTCCGAGGTAACATCTGGAGCGTCAGAAACTGTCCAAGGTAACATCTGGAGCGTCAGAAACTGTCCGAGGTCACATCTGGAGCGTCAGAACCTGTCCAAGGTAACATCTGGAGCATCAGAAACTGTCCGAGGTAACATCTGGAGCATCAGAAACTGTCCGAGGTAACATCTGGAGCATCAGAAACTGTCCGAGGTAACACCTGGAGCGTCAGAACCTGTCCGAGGTAACATCTGGAGCATCAGAAACTGTCCGAGGTAACATCTGGAGCGTCAAAACCTGTCCGAGGTAACATCTGGAGCGTCAGAAAATGTCCGAGGTAACATCTGGAGCGTCAGAACCTGTCCGAGGTAACATCTGGAGCGTCAGAACCTGTCCGAGGTAACATCTGGAGCATCAGAAACGGTCCGAGGTAACATCTGGAGCATCAGAAACGGTCCGAGGTAACATCTGGAGCGTCAGAAACTGTCCAAGGTCACATCTGGAGCGTCAGAAACTGTCCGAGGTAACATCTGGAGCGTCAGAAACTGTCCGAGGTAACATCTGGAGCATCTGAACCTGTCCGAGGTAACATCTGGAGCGTCAGAACCTGTCCGAGGTAACATCTGGAGCATCAGAAACTGTCCGAGGTAACATCTGGAGCGTCAGAACCTGTCCGAGGTAACATCTGGAGCGTCAGAACCTGTCTGAGGTAACATCTGGAGCGTCAGAAACTGTCCAAGGTCACATCTGGAGCTTCAGAAACTGTCCGAGGTAACATCTGGAGCGTCAGAAACTGTCCAAGGTAACATCTGGAGCGTCAGAACCTGTCCAAGGTCACATCTGGAGCTTCAGAAACTGTCCGAGGTAACATCTGGAGCGTCAGAAACTGTCCAAGGTAACATCTGGAGCGTCAGAACCTGTCCAAGGTCACATCTGGAGCATCAGAAACTGTCCGAGGTAACATCTGGAGCTGAAGCTGCTGCAGAACACAAAGTGAGTCCAGCTGAAGGACGAGCTTCTCAGGTTTCTGTCAGCCATCTTCACAAACAGAGCCGACCTGTGTTGAAGCGTCACCAAACAAGACCAAAGGAAGAGGAGACAACAGAACTGAGACACATCCAGCTGCCCTGAGTCCTGGTCATCCAGTCTGACACCAGAACCAGGACTTGAGGGTTCAGGTCCAGTGAGGCTCAGCAGCAGAAAACTCGTGTCAGAGATCCACAGCCAAACATCTGGAATGTCAGATGTTTAATGTTTGTCTTCTGTGCTGGAATGATTCCACCACGACTTCCGTGACGTTTAAAAACAAGTTGTGGGTTTTCTTTTCATCCACACACCCCTACACATCCAAACAGTTACCAAAACCTGTTACGTGATGCTGAATGTTCCAGAAGGTCTTTGAACTTGAAAAGACCTATTGACTTCTTGCTAATGATCTTGACTGACAGCAGCCAGTGGTCTCTTTGACAGAACTCACTGGACTGACAAGTCTCACCTGTCCTCCTCAGAAGGAAGAACATGGAACAAGAAGGAATCACTCCTAGAACACCAGACACATGGTACCAACTGTCAAGCATGGTGGTGGCAGCATTATTGCATTGGGCATTGGGGATTGCCGTGGTGTAGTGGTAATGGCAGTCGTCTCCCGATCGGAAAGTTGGCGGTTCGACTCCCGGGACCCGCACCATGTGTCGTTGTGTCCTTGGGCAAGACACTTAACCCTGAGTTGTTGTTTGGGAGGTGTTGTTTGTCAATTTACATACAGTTTTGTGTCTTCTAACAGAGACCTCAAGGGAACCTCCTACTGTTTAAGGTGTGATCTTTCAATTTACATGTATGTGTTACAAACCCCCCTTTGTTAAGCTGGGATGTGTCGTTTTGTCAATTTAAATAGAATGGGCATGTTAGTTAATTTGTGGTGTTATTTCAGTTTCCAATTTCATATGTTGGTGCGTGACTTGTAAGCCTGTATAAAACTTCTCGTTCTCACAGCTTCCATTCAGAATTGAAAAAGACTTCTGGACAGAAGTCGAAACGTTTTCTGCAACAAATAAAGTCCAGTTGATCCTGTATTGAACGCCTTTTTTGATTTAACCCTGAGTTGCTCCCGGTAGGACTGGAAAGCACCTTGCATGGTAGTCTGCCGCCACCGGTTTATGAATGTGTGTAGCATTCAATATATGTGTAGCACTTTGAGATTTTCAGTAATGAAAAGTGCGTTATAAATTGAATTAATTATTATTATTATTATTATTATGATGGGTACTAAAGTGGAAGGAATATACAAGCAGCCCCTCCAAATTGTTCAGCTTGGGCACAGTTGGGTCCAACAGAACCATATCCCCAAACACATCAGAACTGGACTCTGGATAAATCAGGCTGACATGAAGTTTCTGGAACGCCCTTCCTGAAACCTTGGTCTCAACTGAAATGAAAAATCGTGGACCCCGATTAAAAGCCCGGTCCATTTCTACCAGTTCTGCCCAGAAGAAGGAGTGTTCCAATTTCAGCCAGAGTTCTGACAGAATCTCGTTGATGGAGACGAGAAGCCTGAGGTCCAGGAGACACCGGCTCAGTGATGCTGTATTAGGGCTGTGTAATAATATTTATATTGCGATATATATCGATTTTTTTCTTTCCTAGAAAAAAATTGATATTCATGTGCAAGTATCGTACCTTTTTTTTTTTTTTTGAATGTCCAGAGGACCAGACTTAGCTTTTTTAGATACCTCTGCATCCCTGGCACCAGTGTATCCTCAGAGAGTCTTCTCCACCCCTGGAGATATCATCACTGCGCAGAGAAGTGCACTTCTCCCAGAGCACGTGGATCAGGTTCTATTTCTAAACAAAAATCTGAGGAGAATGTAGCTCACTTGGTCTGCAGAGTAGACTTTCTGTTTAGAGTCCACTTATTAGTCAGGGTCTATCTACAGGCCTTAAAGGTATTGTGACATGATGTTGGAAATTTGCGTATTTGTCACAACATATATATCTTATATCATTCAGCTCTGTTTGTTTTTGCTAAATAAATTATAAATATATTAAAATTTCATTCCAAGTTATGGTAGTTTTTTCTCTGGGACACACCCCTAACAATCTGTGCATTTCCGCAAAACGTCATTGTGACGTGCATTTGGGCACTGGGCATAAGGCAGAGCCTTTCCCGTTTGTTTGGTGTGTTAACTGCTTGCCATACTGATTATTTTTCTGAAAGATCGCCTCTTTTTTTGTGTAACTTGAAAAATGCTGTCACGTTGTAGCGCATTTGGGTGTTGTAATATTGCTAGTGAACAAGTGAGCATTCACAAATTCCCAAAAAATAAGAAACTCCGACAAGAATGGACCAGACAAGTGCAGAGAACGAGGGACCGATGGGTAAGAGTCGTATGTCTGCAGCGACCATTTTACTGCCAATTGTTTTCAGGAAAGACCTGGTATAAAAGAATCTTTAGGATTACCAGTGTAAGAGATAAACACTTAACGTGTCATCAATATTAACGGGATATAATACTTGTCAGTTTGCTGACCAGTACAATATTCCAGAAGAAATTGGAGCAGATTTGATCTGATCCAAATTCATTCACGAGTTCACCCTTTTTCCGGATTAAATTGCTTAACTGTGACTAGACAAAATGTAATTTCACGAGAGACTTCAACTTATGTTGATCCACCAGAAGATAGACCTTTTATTGAGAAAATCATAAAAGTACATAAACATTTGTATCGAAATTAGCTCTGATTTAATAACTACTGTAGACAAGAATTCAAATTGGAACAAACAGACAAGTTATGTTTAAACTTCCTGCTGGCACATTTACTTAAAAGTTTAATGGCTTAAGAAAATAAGAATAATGAGGAAGGAGTGGAATGAAAGCTAAGTTTAACAGAAGTTAATTATTTTGAAATGCAACAGGGTGACACTTTTCCCACACGAGTCCGGCTAGACTTCCCACACGTTCAGCATACAATCAACGACTCTTTACCTGGTGACGATACGTCTCTGAGTCAGAGTCAGAGAGTCTTTATTGTCATTTGCACCGCATGTGGTACATGAGATGAAAACGAGATTATGTACACGAGGTCCCAGTTACATCCAACAACAAATGAAAGAGAAAAACAGTAATAACATCTAGAACTAACTAAGAAAAACATCAACTAGTAATACACTAAGCCTAATATAGTGGGAATAAACAGCAGCACGAACATGAGTTTGTATGAGCAGATGGTCACAGATGAACACAGATGAACACAGCAACAAGAAAACAGATCAGCATCAGCATGATGTGATATTTTGCAGTGTTTATTTTTAATTTTATTTTTATTTATTCATGAGTCTAACAGCCTCAGGGTAGAAGCTGTTCCTCAGTCTAGTGGTTCTACACTTGATGCTCCTCAACCTCCGTCCTGAGGGGAGTGGGGCAAAGAGTGAGTGTGCTGGATGAGTGAGGTCTTTCATGATACAGGTGGCTCTTTTCCTGCATCTAGAGGTGTAAATGTCTGTGATGGTGGGGAGACTGACTCCAACAGACTTCTGTGCAGCCTTCACCACTCTCTGCAGAGCTTTCCTCTCTTCAACTGTGCAGCCTCCATGCCACACGTTGATGCTGGAGCACAGGATGCTCTCCACTGCACACCTGTAGAAGGAGGTGAGAACTGGGCTGCTCAGACCAGCTCGTCTCAGCCGTCTGAGGAAGTAGAGTCTCTGATGACCTTTCTTGATCAGGCTGGTGGTGTTGTTGCTCCAGCTGAGGTTATCATTCATGTGTACACCCAAGTATTTGTAGCTGGAGACCACTTCCACTGCAGACCCACCTATTATCAGTGGGGCATGGGTGTGTTTGTTCCTTCTGAAGTCCACAATCATCTCCTTTGTCTTCTTCACATTCATGTGAAGATTATTCTCTTTGCACCAGCTCTCCAGGTGTTCCACCTCCTGTCTGTAGCTGGACTCATCATTGTTTGTGATGCATCCCACCACCGCTGTATCATCTGCAAACTTAACAACTCATCATTGTTTGTGATGCATCCCACCACCGCTGTATCATCTGCAAACTTAACAATATGACAGCCTGGAAGTGTGGCTGTACAATCATATGTGAGCAGAGTGAACAGAAGGGGGCTCAGCACACATCCCTGAGGAGAGCCAGTGCTGAGGGTTATGGTGGAGGAGGAGAAGTTGTGGATCTTCACGGACTGTGGTCTGTCTGTTAAGAAGTCTAGTACCCAGTTACAAATAGAGGGGCTTAGTCCAAGTGTAGATAGTTTGTCTATCAGAGTTTGGGGGATCATGGTGTTGAAGGCAGATGTGAAGTCCACAAAGAGCAGACGCACGTATGAGTCTTTCTGATCCAGGTGGGTGAGAGCAGTGTGGACCACGGAAGAAATGGCGTCCTCTGTTGATCGGTTCTCACGGTATGCGTATTGATGAGGGTCCTCATTGATGTTGACGGTTGCCTTGATGTGGGACATGACCAGTTTCTCAAAACATTTAGCGACTATCGGGGTGAGGGCCACCGGTCTATAGTCATTCAGACCAGTCACTGTGGAGCTCTTTGGGACTGGGATGATGGTCGCGGTCTTCAGGCAGGTGGGAACTGACTCCAGTGCAAGTGAGGTGGTGAAGATGTCAGCCAGCACCTCACAGAGCTGGTCCGCACATTCCTTCAGAACTTTCCCTGGGATGTTGTCTGGTCCGGTTGCTTTATGAGGATTAATCTTTCTGAGACTGCCTCTCACTTCTGCTGCGGACACCCTGAGATGCTCTTCATCTGGTGATGAGGTGAGTCTGGTGCTAGCTGGTCTGTTTGGATCATCAAAACGTGCATAAAACTTATTGAGGGCATCAGGCAGAGATGGGTCCCTGGGGCATTGTTTGTTTTTGCCTTTGTAATCTGTTATGCATTTAATACCCTTCCACATGCTCCGTGGGTCTTGTGAGGTGAACTGTCCCTCGATCCTCTGTGCATACGTGGCCTTGGCCTTCTTAATGCCATCCTTCAGTTCATTCCTGCTCTTTCTCAGTTCCACTTTATCTCCTGACTTGAATGCAGTGTCTCTGGCTGCTAGCAAGGCGTGAACTTCTTTATTTAACCAGGGTTTCCGGTTCGGGTAGGATTTCACATATTTTTTTATGGATACATTTTCAGAGCATGTACTGATGTAACCCAGGACTGAGGAAGCGTACAGTTCCATGTCCACTGAACTACCATCAGTGGCTGCTTCTCTGAAAACAGACCAGTTTGTCCTCTCAAAACAGTCTCTCAACATGGGGGAACTATCTTGAGGCCAGATTGTTATTTCTCTTTGTTCCGGCTTTGAGCGCCTGAGTGGAGGGAGTTCTCTTGGGGCCAGAATCAGAGAGTCGTGATCGGAAGCTCCGAGCGCTGGGCGTGTCTTCGCCGTGTATGCCCCCGGGTCATAGCCATAGGTCATAGCCCGGATCAAAGAATCTTGTTGAGCAGGAAGTTTCGCCAGCGCGTTGATCGCCGCGGCAGCCTTCCTCAGCTTGATTGAGCTACAGGCAAGCAACGCATGCTTTTAGTCTTTTTTATTCTCAAGATGAGAGCGCTGGAAAAGGAGACATGTAGGGGAGGGGTGCGCTGCCGCGTGCAGCGCACATGCGCAGTCAGGACAGTCTTCCACGGTCCGATAAAAGGAACAGAACATGTGTTTACATGCGCACCGATCGGGCTAAGGATCGGCGTAAACCACCCGTTTCGAACGGATCGCAAATTAGGTCGGATCACGCCGAATACACAAAAAAATAACCCAACCGGGGTGTTTACATGACGCACTTTTGATCCGATCGGCTATGTGATCCGATTACTTATGTCCATGTAAACATAGCTACTGAGTCTCTTCTCAGAAAAGTAAGATGTGAACCACTTTAGCCCATTCCCATCAGAGCATGAGGTGCTGTGATCAGCCATGTCAGTGGCTAATAGAAAGTCCAACACCAAGACCAAAAACGCTTCAGAGTCCACAGCCATCATAACAACGATGAAGACTAAAATCATTGCATTCACTTTTCAAAAACCAGAATGAATGTTTTTTAAAAGATGTGTCATTCAAAATCTGAAAAAAGTTCCAAATTTTTTAGAGTTATTTAACTAACAGGTAGTTTACATAATATGCACAAAAAAAATTGGGGCTGAGACAGATCCAAACCGTTTCTTTAAGAACAAGTTCAACAACGACGTGTTTGAGAGTACAGCCAGTTTGAAGGGACAGAGTTCAGATTGCCACAGTGCAG
>JBBPBX010062566.1:0-20787 GCA_038048925.1 Garcialebias charrua
CAATGTGGTAATCCCGTCCAAAACCCTAACTGGACTGGACGTGGCCGGGGGATGAGGTTCGGCCGGGGAAAGCCCAGAGGCCCAGTTCATCCATTTGCAAAACAACAAGGATTCTAGGGATGCCCAGAGGATCCCATTATGAGGTGTGAATTACCAATTTTGACCCAAAATTCAGATGCTGACCCAATAGTTGAAGTAAAATTAGAAGGTAAATCTGTACCAATGCTGGTGGACACAGGAGCGTCATTCACATGTGTGAAGTCAGAACACGCTGAACACCTCAAAATGTCAGGCAAATATGTCAAGACAGTGGGATTCTCGGGAAGAAAACAAGTTAATCAAATGACAGCTCCAGTAAACTTAATGGTAAATCAAACTAATGTTAAAATTCCAATTTTAGTATCAGACCAAACTCCTATTAGCCTTTTAGGGAGAGATGCACCGTGTAAATTAAAAACAAAAATATGGTGTTCTCCACAAGGAGTCTACATTGATAGCTCTGGGTTAGAATTTCAAATGTCAAAGTCAAAGTCAAAGTCAAAGTCAACTTTATTGTCAGATCTGCAATATGTACTGTACAGGACATACACAGGACCGAAATTGCATTTCTCTCAGCTACATTGGTAGACAAAAAATCATTGTGGAAACACAACATAAGCCAGTGACTTTTCTTAACAGCCAACGCATCAGAGATGGAGTGGTGACAAACTCACGCATAGCCACATGGCTTATGGCACTTCAAAGTTTTGACCTAGACATCCGCTATGGACAAAACAAGAAGTCACGTTTGGGCACTGATTTGGCAATCTGCCAAAAATGTACACAGGATATACCAGCCACCCAAATGCCCGTTGAGAAAAAATCCTCAGTAACTGAGGACCCAAATCACCACTACTTTGATGAGAATATCTGTAAAGGTATGACAACACTGTACGTGGATGGATGTTCATTCCACTACGAGAAAATCTGCAAGGCAGGTGTTGGAGGGGTCCTCCTCCAAAACCATGAACAGGTCACTTTCAGCTACAACTAAGGTTCTCAGTCTTCTCAGTACGCTGAGATTACAGGAATCCTAATAGCTCTCCAGATGGTAGAAGAACGCTCCATCCGGACGCTAGTCATCTGCACTGACTCCAACTATGCTCGTTTAAGTTTTGCATGCCATCTCACTCACTGGAAACAGAACGGTTTTCTCACCAGTGATAGAAAGGTGGTCAAACATAAGGAGCTTTTCATAGCGTGTGATCACTTGGTGACATCACACAACTTGCAAATCTACTGGTAGAAGGTTCCAGGTCATTCAAGAGTCCCGGGCGATGACAAGTACTACAATGACATTACAGACTCCCTGGCCAAGGAAGGTGCCGTTGAAGGTCCGCCGTGGTCCTTTGACCCCTCCTGGCTACTCCAAACTCATTAGACACAATCTACAGTCGAGGTAATGGCAGTCATACGTGCACAGGCTGCAGACAAACCGGCTGACAACACAGTTTCTGTAAAAACCGCACTGACTGACCCAGACATCATCCAACTACAGAAGTTGGATCCTGCTATCAACTCCATGATACTGTACCTGACTGACCCTGACAATAATACTCCGTCCAAGGACGACCTGGATTCCGATCCAGACCTGAAAGTCCTCTATTAGATAGGCAAACAACTAAAACTACTCAAGGGCATCCTAACTTTTGCTCATGGACCGACGTCCTCACCGGTGTTCGTGGTTCCCCATGACCAAAGGGGGGTGCTGTTAGTTCATGCCCATGATCTCCCGTCCGTAGGACACAAAGGAGATAAAGCCACGCTGAAAGCATTGAAACAAATTGCCTATTGGCCTGGAATGAAAAAGGATGTCAAAGACAACATTCAAGGGTCCCTGGTCTGCAGCCAGTTTCAGCCATCCAGACCACTCCACAGAGAACCACTGCAAAGCAGAGGCATTGAATTTCCATGGTCTGACCTCTAGATCGACTGGGTAGGACCACTCACTAAGAGCTCTAGAGGAAATAAATATTTTCTCACTGTAACCTGTGCGTTTACCAAATGGGTAGAATGTCTACAAGCTCCCATCGACACAGCACAAACTACTGCTGTGTAACTAATGAATCATGTATTTTCAAGGTTTGGACTCCCCCTCAGGGTGAACTCAGATCAAGGTACACACTTCACGGCTGAAGTAATGAAAGAACTGTGGAAGATGCTAGGCGTCAAGGCCGATTTCCATGTCGGCTACCACCCACAGGCTTCAGGCCAAGTTAAGAGAGCAAACAGAACTGTAGTGAGTATTTTGAAGAAATACGTGGTTGCAAACCACAAGGACTGGGACGTGAAACTCCCTCTGGTCCTCATGGCCATTAGAGCCACTCCACACACATCAACTGGCATATCTCCCTTCGAGAAGATGACCTGTCGACAAATGACTCTCCCTCTACACCCGTTGTACCAACCAGGCGACCCCTCCATGGCGACAGCCTACACTACACAACAATACATGAAAAACTCGAATGAACACCTCAGAAAGGTGGACTGGACCTCATCTGATAACAGACAAAGCGTCCTCAGTCATCTATCAAATCAAAATCAGCAAAGGCAGAAAAGAGCCAATTGTTAAATGGGTACATCGGAACCAAGTCAAACCTTACAAGGAGTTCAATAACTCCACAAAAGACGAAGATCTCACAAACTCACCAACTTCATGGGAAAATAGGGTCGTCCAAGCAGAATTTAAAAAATAAATTAAATTGGCCTAATCTGAGGACCCAAATCACCACTACTTTGATGAGAATTTCTGTAAAGGTATGACAACACTGTATGTGGATGGATGTTCATTCCACTACGAGAAAGTCTGCAAGGCAGGTGTTGGCAACTGATTTCTTTTAATCAGTTGTTAAAAGAAACAACTACAACAAGAACTTAGAAACGCCAAGTCAAAAACTCACAACAAAAACTAACCTTAACAACCGTTTAAATCCACGGGATTTAATTTGACATTGGTTATAAAGTTGAGACCTGTTTTTCTTGTGTGTTGCATTTTGGAATCTGACGACAAGAGTGTGTCGACGCAGTGAAACATTGTTTCCTTGTTGTTTAGTCATTACTGTTGTCATTATTTGAGATATTGTTTTGGTTCTGAACACTCCCAGCCAACAGAGGTTTTGTATTAACATTGGTTAATGAATAATATGGATTTAACTATGCCAACGTGCAGCTCGTTTTGTTAAATCTCAATCGTTGAATAGCCACTGTAGTTTAAAGCTACCTTGAGTACCATAAACTACACTACTCTCACAAAATTTCAAGTTGAACCGATTCAATCGTTTCTATTCTAAGCTTATCTATTCATTTTGATGCGTCTCGCAATACACTTCTAAATTTTATAGGGAAAACCAAAAAAATCTACGTCGTTCGTCTAAAAGGACAACAGACATTTAGACCAACCTAACTTTTCCTCTTTCTATGATAGATCTAACTTTAGCCAAGTGATGAATGGAGGAATAGTTTGAAAAAGAAGCCTCCTGAGCCTTCTATAGATGTAGATCCCTTAATCTACCCTGATGCATGCTCAATAATCCAGGTAGAAAAATCTAAAAAAGTTTTGAATTTTATGTTTTATTTCTCAATTTTCAGTTGAGAATTTTATGGCAAGAAAGTTCATGCTCAATAATCCGTGTACCAAAGCCAATAATTCTCAGTTGGGTCATCTGGACAGTTTCTTTTTTATAGAAACTGGACGGAGGGTGAAACGTTTCTATAAAAAAGAAAATGTCCAGATGACCCGACTGAGAATTATTGGATTGAGAATTTTATGTTTATTTGATGGTGATTTCCATTTTTTTGGAGGCTAAATCCAAATAAAAGGTGAACATTAATTTATTTGTATAGGTTATAGGTTTTTTTAGGCTTTTATATTGTTTATATCGATATCGAATTATATCGTTATCGACCGAAATTAGGAACGATATCGTGATAAAAATTTTGGCCATATCGTCTAGCCCTATCGAATGTAATCAAAAGAATACCATTTTGTCATTTTCATGATATGTGCTATTATGCTGTGTTATTCTTTAATGTGAAACATTACTGTGTCACTTCATATGATGGTGTCTAACGGTGTCAGAGTTGAATAATATGTCAAACTGACTTGTTCAGTTTTGTTTTAAAATGAGAAACAGCTAAATCTCTAACTAGCCTCTGTATGTCTCTTCACTTTCAGACACTTTCCCTAAACAACCCTCTTTGTTTTCAAAAACAGATTCCCTGTTACCTTGAATTTCTCAGCCTCTCTCTTCACTTCTGCTACTGGCTCACCAACCAATCAGGAGACTGGTTGTCTGACGTAAACACTTTTAGTAAAAGAGTTTTGTTTCCGTGAACGCGTCAGTCTTGGAACGAGAACTAAGCCATGAAGTTCCTCTCCTAACAGCTGCATGGACGTGTGTCATTGAGTCAAAGACCTCGTCCTCAGCTAAACACTTGTAGCATGCCAGCTATAAGTCTACGTAGCCTCAAAGCTACACCTTTGAAGGAATTTTCTCTCTTGAGGAAATTTATTCTGAAAGCCAAGAACAGGAACTGCATTACTCTGGTCCGGTCAAGCGAACCTCAGTAGACACTGAATACAGTAAACATACTGCGGACCAGTTTGGACGTAATTTGGACCGAGCACCCTTCTTATGTTTAAAGGCTGGCCTGCCTCTGACCAAAGCAAGGAGTATCATCTTGCCAAGGTAAAGGAGTCATGTTTGTTTACTAAGCTGACCTGGGTCCAGCGGAGCCTCGACCGGAGTATATGCCATGTTCTGGTTAAACATTCCCAGATAACTCCTTAAACACTAATTCCTTCTAACTTCCATTCTTCCATCCTCCTCCTAAACTTTTTATCTTTCTTAAGCCAGTGAACTTTAAGTTAATGTGCCTGCAGAGATATGTTAATAACACCCATAACTTGTCCTGTCGTTCCTATGAAATTACGGATGCGTGTTTCATCTGTGCTGAAGTTAATTATAGGAAACCTGATCAATCAATCATGTAAATATGTTGTGATGTAATTTTATGATTCTGTTATTAAATGGTTCAGTTCTGCTGTACCAACATAAATAACGTTTTCTGTCAATTACATCTCACCACCTAGTCATAAATTTATGATATTAAACTGAAAAAGTGAGAACCCATGAAATTTGATGATAAGTTTATGTCAGGTGAAAACCTGCTCATTCTTGCATCGAAGTACTGTATACTGTAGGTAAATCAGTAAATCTGATCACAGCCTATTTCATTACACAAAGGTCACAAAAAAAACTTTACAGAATTGAGCAATGCAAAGGCCTGTCTCAAATATATGTAAACTGTGAAATTATTTTTTGGAGGAGACCATTACAGGTACTCCCCGACTTACGAGCGAGTTCCGTTCCTGTGAGGTGCTCGTAAGACGAAATCTCGTATGTTGGAACCCGAAACACGTGTCGCTCGTAAGTCCGGATTTTCGGTCGTAAGTCGGAAAATTGATGCTAGAGCTACTACCAACACTCGTATTTCAACACAAACGTACATACTAGTTCATAAACATGCTCAGAAACTTGTTTACAAACGGTTAGCTAACACACTTTCATCTAAAAACACATACCAGTGCTGTATTTTCTGTATGTTCTGTACAACTTTACTGTTCGTTAGTCAGCTCGTAAGTCCGGAACCTCGTATGTCGATGTGCTCGTAAGTCGGGGAGTACCTGTATATGGTAATGGACAAATGGCTTGATAGATGTCCATCAAAGATGCAAAATCATCATTACAACTCCATTTTGTTTGAATTTTGTAATGAGTTCAAGTTGAATGATACATGGCACACTTTACATCCAGAGGCACACATTTTTAACTGGTTTAAAACCAGATGGAACAATTAAATCTAGACTAAACTTTTGGCTTGTATTAGATATTACACATGGCCTACAAGTTAACTCTACTAACTCTGCTGCACCACTTACTGATCACTGTATTAATAAACTCACTTTAACTCCTACAAATGCACAAAGAGATGTCAAAGGATTTGGGAAATTCAGTTTGAATCTCCTTAATCATGACCACTTTTGTCAGGACATAAAAAGAACAATCGTTGATTTAAACAAAGACTCATCACAAGCAAATTATAGAGTGAAGTGGGATCACTTAAAATATAATTCTCAAATTTAAATTTAATTTGTCAAATTTCAAGTCAACTCAGCAAACAAAGAGAAGCTGACATTGTAAGAGAAATTCATGACATTCATTTACTAAATGAAGATGACAAATGACAATTGATCCTCATACACTCCTAACTAGACAATATTTACATCAACAAAGCCAAAGAAGTCTACATCCTGTCAAAAGCAAAATGGACAGAAGGGGGGTAAAGATGTTCAGCATATTTCTGTAAACTAGACAAAAAGAGACGGTAACAAATAGGGGTGTAACGGTTCGCTAAAATCACATTTTGGTTCAGTACAGTTTCAAGGAGGGCTTGTTTCTGTAAAATTTCTGTCCAAATAAAGGACAAAATACAAGTACAGTCCATTGACCATATACTTATGCAAAAATCTAAGCTAACCACGTGTTTTTAGTTTGATGTATACATTGTGTAAGAAACAGAAAAAGAACCAAGATCAAAACAGTTAATTTTTATTTAATATTTTTGTATTTGTTTGACTCCTTTTTAATTTTGCATGGGAGGATGAGGCTTCTGTACAATGACAAATTCTGATTCTGCCTCCAGTGGCTCGTTAGGGGTTTCCATGGTAACTGCACACCTGTGTCTCACGCCCAACAATACTCCTAATAGACAGAGTAATACAGATTTTTAAATCCTTAGAATAATCAATTGTGCAAAATCAAAAAGGAAGGGATCATGGATAACATGCGTATCCTACCTTCACTTTGCTTTTAGTACAATTTGTTTATTTTTAGTAAATAGTATGTATCTCTTTACTTGTGCTTTTAGGAGGAACATGGTTAAGAAGTTTGCGTGCCTCAGGATGGATTTAGGTTTTTACCGAGCTCTGTGTCTGCTGGAGAGCAGCTTCTCTGGAAACTCTCCTCCAGGGCGTTCAGCTGCTCCAACGTCTTCCCCTTCACCCTCTCCAGCAGAGGGAACTGGCTCAGTACCACCTTCCTGACGAGACTGTCTTTAACTGGTGGCACTGCCTCTGCTTTCACCAGTACAGGCGGGGCAGCAGCACCTCCAAGAGACACACAGAAACAAACAGTGAAAAACCTAAAGATAATTTAAAATATCTGAGCTGATTTCCATCTCCCAAGACCTAAATCAAGTTTCTGGAAATCATAGAAATGAATATTTTGATGAGCGTGCTACCAGTTCAGCTGACTCCATCACATACTTTTGATGTTGAGCAGCCTTTGTTCACTGAACCACTTCTTTATCTCCCCTCTGGACAGTCCGGTGGTCTCGATCAGCCTGTACACCTGCCACATTACGCAGCAATATGGGAAAGAATCAGTGGTGCATACTCGTGATGCAAAACAACAAAACTAAACTAAACCTTTACTTCTGCATCATGACTAAAACAATCCCTTTCCACTCACTTATTCTTACCTCATCTTCCTGGGGGAAAGGACACTGCATGTAGCTGGACCTCAGCACCGACAGCTGCTCGGCGGTCTTGTTGGGGTCGACAGTGAAATTCAGCGTTTTGGGAGAAGCCAGTTTGGACGTGGCTGTCGGCGCGGAGATGGTCTGAATGATGGAGGGTCGTTTACTCTCTGAGGAGATGACGGGCGTGGTCAGGGGCCGCTTGAGAGACTGTACAACCTGTGAGAATCATGGAGAATAAGCTCCTGGCATCAGGTCGATGAGGGACATTAAAGAAGCTGCTGTGGTTCTGGTGTTCATAAATGGACCTCTGGTCTGGGTTTCTACCTGGTTAGCCACCCTGAGGGCCAGCGATGCACACGTGACCGTCGAGTCGTTGGCCACAGGAGTCAGTACGAGGCTGGTCCGTCCCAGAATCTGACAGGGGAGGGACTGGAGGACGGAGGCCCCCGGCTGCAGGGGCTTGGAGCTGTGGGAGGAATGGCTGCCGGATGAGTGGGAGTTGAGCTGCGGAGCCACCACAGTCAGAGTCTGAGGTGGGGAGGAGATGGTACCAGTAAACATCTTCTTCCTGGCCTCCTTCACCTGTCAGAAGAAGAAGGGATAACATGAAATACGTGTTGAGCACCCGAACAAATAAAGTGGATGAAGTTCTATTTTATTAATGAACAGAAATAACTTTTGCAAACTAACCTGAAACACTAAGAAATAAACAAAGCTTACTAAAATAAATTACCATAATATTTTGCTTTTATTTATCCTGTTGTTAAAGGTCTTAAAAGAGATAAGTCAGACAGTTTTGTAAGATTCTGTGGAAATGTTCTATCTAATCTAACATCTTACCTGTTGCAGATAACGCTTAACATGACCTGAGTTTACATCCAACAGGACCGACGAGCTAACAGCTAGTAATAACAAGTTCATTCATAAACCCAGTTATTTACATCAAATCCTTCGGTGTTTGCAGGTGAAACTAGCAGCAGCTAGCTGTAGCACTGACACCAGGAAGTTATATTTCTTCCTGAATAACTGTGTAATGTGAAATTGACAACAATGAAGAGATTTAAATATTAGCATGTCCATAAAATGTTATGAAATGTTGAACACTGAAATAGTTTTAAGTTGGCAGTGATTCACTTTGAGGGACCAGACAAAGTGCAGCCCAAAGACCCCTTATGATGAACAAAATAAATGGAGTTGATGTTCCCTCGCCCCGACGCGGGTCACCGGGGCCCCACTCTGGAGCCGGGCCCGGAGATGGGACACGCTGGTGAGCGCCTGGTGGCCAGGCTTTTACCCATGGAGCCCGGCCGGGCACAGCCCGAAGAGGAGACGTGGGTCCCCCTTCCCATGAGCTCACCACCTGTGAGAGAGGCCAAAGGGGTCAGGTGCAATGTGGGATGGGTGGTGGCAGAGGGCGAGGACCCTGGCTGTCAAGTTATCTTCTTAAACTGTGCGGCTTCCCCACTTGAGAAGGGATGGATAAATTCATGCAAACTTGATTTAACAGGGTCTTACTCAAAGGACCAAGCAATTTTCTTCTTTTTGACCACCATTTATTTATTAGTGTCAAGAAATGCTCCCATTTGGTCCAGAAGCAGGTAAAAACCTTTAAACAAACCCAAAGGAATATACAATTACTTTTAAATACATTTTTACATAAATTATATTCACTAAATTACACAGAAACTAAATTATATAAATTATATAAATAATACTGAGCAACCCATCATGAATTAAACTCACAAAGTAGTCTAAAATGAACCAGTAACTACTTAAACTTTAAAGTGCATTTCAAGTTAATATTTCCTTCTACATAACATTTACATTTATTTCTTTACATTTTAACATTTATTAAACATCTACTTTTCAATGCTAATCATAAATATTTAATATAAATAACTTTCAGTGTGGTTACGCGACTCTGCAATATCGCGTGGACATCGGGGGCAGTTCCCTTGGATTGGCAGACTGGGGTGGTGGTTCCCCTATTCAAAAAGGGGGACCGTAGGGTGTGTTCCAACTATAGAGGGATCACACTCTTAAGCCTCCCTGGTAAGGTCTATTCAGGGGTTCTGGAGAGGAGGGTCCGTCGGATAGTCGAACCTCGGATTCAGGAGGAGCAGTGTGGTTTTCGTCCTGGTCGTGGAACACTAGACCAGCTCTACACCCTCAGCAGGGTCCTGGAGGGTGCGTGGGAGTTTGCCCAACCAGTTTACATGTGCTTTGTAGACTTGGAAAAGGCATTCGACCGCGTCCCTCGGGGGGTTCTGTGGGGGTACTCCGGGAGTATGGGGTACCAGGCCCATTGATATGGGCTGTTAGGTCCCTGTACGACCGGTGTCAGAGCTTGGTCCGCATTGCCGGCAGTAAGTCAGGCTCGTTTCCGGTGAGAGTTGGACTCCGCCAAGGTTGCCCTTTGTCACCGATTCTGTTTATAACTTTTATGGACAGAATTTCTAGGCGCAGCCAAGGTGTTGAGAGGATCCGTTTTGGTGGCCTTAGAATCGCTTCTCTGTTTTTTGCAGATGATGTGGTCCTATTGGCTTCATCAGCTCGTGATCTACAGCTTTCGCTGGAGCGGTTTGCAGCTGAATGTGATGCGGCCGGGATGAGGATCAGTTCCTCCAAATCCGAGGCCATGGTCTTGAGCCGGAAAAGGGTAGCGTGCCCTCTCCGGGTCGGGGAGGAGGTCCTTACCCAAGTGGAGGAGTTTAAGTATCTCGGGATCTTGTTCACGAATGAGGGAAAACTGGAGCGTGAGATCGATAGGCGGATAGGTGCAGCGTCCGCAGTGAAGCGGGCGCTGTACCGGTCTGTCGTGGTGAAGAGAGAGCTGAGTCAAAAGGCAAAGCTCTCAATTTACCGATCAATCTACGTTCCCACCCTCATCTATGGTCATGAGCTTTGGGTTATGACCGAAAGAACAAGATCTCGGATACAAGCGGCTGAAATGAGTTTTCTCCGCAGGGTGGCTGGACTCTCCCTTAGAGATAGGGTGAGAAGCTCAGTCATCCGGGAGGGACTCGGAGTAGAGCCGCTGCTTCTCCACATCGAGAGGAGCCAGTTGAGGTGGCTCGGGCATCTGGTTAGGATGCCTCCTGGACGCCTCCCTGGTGAGGTGTTCCGGGCATGTCCCACCGGGAGGAGACCCAGAGGAAGACCCAGGATACGCTGGAGGGACTATGTTTCTCGGCTGGCCTGGGAACGCCTTGGGATTCCCCCAGAGGAGCTGCTCCAAGTGGCTGGGGAGAGGGAAGTCTGGGCCTCCCTACTTAGGCTGCTACCCCCGCGACCCGACCTCGGATAAGCGGAAGAAAATGGATGGATGGATGGAACTTTCAGTTAATTTAACATCCAAATCCACCACCCAACAACACAACAATCAGTTCAATAATAAACAATTAATCAACTCCAGGTTTCTTCACCACAATCCACCACTTCAGTTCATATTCAGTTCATATATGTTGCTGTTAATGGGTGCTAATTAGCTGACCGACACCCTGGAAGCCCAGCTGGAGGAATGTAGGAAGCCTTAAAGTCCAATCTCACTAAAGTCCAATCTCACAAACAATACAGTTAGTCTTACCGGCTGCCTCTTCACCCGTTCACAGATTCATCCAGTTCCACACAGGTTGGCTAAGATCTCTTGTCAAGAGTCCACCACTACCATTTGTTTGGCTCTCTCTTCCTCTTTTCTTCTGCTTCCTGTTCATTGTCCGTCCCACTTTTAGGTCCATGTGACTGCATGTTTTTTTCTTTTTTTTTCTTTTTCTTTTTTCTTCCTTTTTCTGATTTGACTTCACACCTCCCACTCGATCTTTCCATGAACCACTGGGAAGATCGCAATTCCGTTGTCAAATTTGGTACATCTGGAGTTTTATTCCTCATTTGTTTGACTTTCCATACGTTCCTCTGTTGTTGTACTTGGTACATCTGGAGTTTTATTCCTCTTTGGTTTGACTTTCCATACGTTCCTCTACAGGTATCATAGGGGATGATGGGAACTGCAACTCGGTCTTCTCTGAAGATCTGTATTCTGCTGCCACAGACCAATAATCCAGACTCTTTGTAAACCACCAACCTATCTGTGGTTGTGTTGGGAAAGTTGGCACCCATTTGAGCAGTAAGAAAAATGTCCCTGAGAGCATCTTGTCGTTCTCTAACGGAGATTACCCCAGTTGAGCAGACTGCCTCCCACTTTGGTTTACTTGCAGCTTGATTTTTCCTGATGAATTTCTTTGCCGCTCTCCAAACCCAGACAATTGTCTTGACTAGTCGTGCCAAACTGCTAAAGCGGTTAACGTTTATCAGGTTCTGTATGGATATTGATGGCCGCCGTTCCTTTGCCAAGACCTCTGTCCGATTATAAGGCAGGTCTTGTTTGAGTTCTGACTCCTTTATCCCAGTCCTCGTGGTTACAGCAACAAATGCCTTCTTTTGCTTTGCAGGGGTCACCAAACCAATTGGGTCATACAGACCAGACACTTGGCTGAGGAGCACTCGTCTTGTCAAAGGGTTGGGTGTTTGACTTCTGACTTGGTCCAACTGGTGGTTTTGTCCAGGTCGCATTTTTTTCCTCTTCTTTGAACAATTTATGCTAACCATGACATGGAGCTTATCTTCCTCCACAATGTACCCCAGACCGAGTGCTTTTTCATCCTCGTCCCGCATCTGGTTTGGTAGAACCATAGTCTTTTTTCCTGCTTCATCCTGTTTGTCGTTACAATCTTTCCTCCCACTTTGCCCAGAGAACACCCAGGGTTCAAGTTTGAAACCTCCAGCTTTAAGAATGTGCTCCACATTTTCTGTGATTTCCTTTAACCTGTCTGGGTCATTGTGAGACGTCAGAATGTCGTCAACATAGCTGTTATTCTGAATAACTTGCCGCTCCTCTTCAAGATGAGTAAATGAGGGTAAACTTGCAGTCTTTGAAACCTTGAGTTGAGTGGAGACCTGATGTTTTATTGGCGAAGGTTGTGGGATCTCATGAATGCTTTCTTCATATTTCACAGCAGCTGTCCTCATGGACCTTGCATAATGTGTTTTGGTTGTATGAACTTTCATGGCAAATTCTTCAAACAATTCTGGATGAGTTCCTCCAACCACTTTCCCTAAGGGGCCATCCCACAATACAAGGTTCTCCACAACTTTAATTCTTTGTGGTGTCAACTGACCTTCTCTATGGCTTATGAGTAAGCTTATTTCTCTGGGTCTTGCAAGCTCATTCAGTGGTACTTCTGGAAAAAATCTTTGCAGCCGTTTTGCTTTAACATGCTTATGAATGTCTGCAATGCTGTCAAGTCCATAACAAACAAGCTGGTAGGATCTCAAGGTGCCTCCGGAGGTTTTGACACGAATCTTCAGGAGGTAACGTTTCGTTTCCACACAAACTTTCATTCCTCCAACTCCATGGACAATAAGAGTGATGTCCTCACTTTGTAGATTTAATCTACTTGCAGCCTTGTGTGTTATGTAATTTGTATCCGAAGCCAAATCAATTAATGTTCCGATCTTTTGTCCAGCATTTGCAGTAACTTCAAGAAGCATCATTAACACTGGCAGTTCCTGCAGTCCACTATCCATCAAGAGATTTGACTGATTGTGAGTTGAATTGAAGGCTCTAGATGCAGCATTTGAAAATACATCTCTGCAATGTTTGGCCAACTCGGTGACAATTGCTTAAGAAATTCTTCTTGATCCTCTGTGTACTTTCTGCTACTTTTGTCTTTCTCCAGACTGATTTGGTTCCTCTTCTCTGGACTGCATTGCTCTTCTTAACTTCAGAATTTGGACATAGATAATAGTGATGTGGACTTTCTCCAATCCTGCAATCTTGGTTCTTGCACAAAAACCCTGGTTTGCAGTATGATTCATCATCATGTATTTCCAAACACTTGGTGCAGGCTCCTACCTTTTTGACAGCAGCTCTTTTCTCAGTTAATGTTAATGTTTTGAACTGATTGCAAAAATAGAGTCTTTTTCTGTGCTTTCCATCGCCACAGACAACACATCTTGAAAAGTCATCACTTGCTTTGACTGCCTTGGTTCTGGCATGTTTTTGTTCCCATCGGGTTTCTTGTCTGCCTGACTCCTCCTCTCTTAATTGCTCTAGTTGCTCATAAATCTTTTCTTGGTCTTTCAGAAATGCAAGGAGGTGATCAAATCGATTCTCTGGCATCACAGTGTTCCTTTTATCAGCTGCATAAACGAGCCACTCCTTCTTCAAAACTTCAGGAAGTTTAGTTTCAATTGACTTTGTCACCAAAGGGTTTTTAATGGCGCCAGTATTTCCAAGATCGATTAAATCCTTAAGAGCTTTTTCAACAGCTTGAATCAACTCCACGATTCTTCTTGGCTGGTGACCTCTAACTGCAGGAATTCTCTGTAGCTCTTCCACAATTTCAATTGCAATTGCAGTCTGGTTTCCATAGCGGTTCTCAAGGACTTGAAAAATATCTTCTGGAGTGTTGTAGGAAGTTAAGCGAAGGTCTCTCGTGATTCTCTCGTCCAGGCTGTCCAGGAGCTGCACTTTTTTCACCTCTTTTGAACCGGTTGGTTCTCCTTGCTTTTGAAGTGCTTCCCAGTCCCTTCTCCATCTGTAAAAATCACGTTTGTTTCCAAGAAACTTTGGGAGAGATGTTGGTTTCAGTTTGATGGTTGGTAGAGAATAATTTTGAGGAGGTACACTTTGCCCCTTTTTTTCTTCATCCTCCTTTAGCTTTGTATGAATGAACTCTGCTGTCCTAGACACAAGCTTGGGGACACTTACTTCCAATCCTCCCAGACGATCTTGGATTTCCTCCTTATAATTATAAGGGATCCATCTCTTCCATTTACAATGAACTTCTTTTGCAGTTTTTAAAAGTTCCTTCAGGTGGTTGATGGTGAAGTCATATGCCTCCTTTTCCACTCCTGGTTTGA
The DNA here is from genome assembly GCA_038048925.1 of Garcialebias charrua. Lineage (NCBI taxonomy): Eukaryota > Metazoa > Chordata > Actinopteri > Cyprinodontiformes > Rivulidae > Garcialebias > Garcialebias charrua. The sequence goes on from JBBPBX010062566.1 coordinate 14,503, forward strand.
TGGTGGCAACATGTTCACATTCTGATTCTGCTACTTGAAGTGCAATTAACAGTTCAGTCTTTCCAAAAGTTCTCCACAGGGTCTCCTGGATTAAGCTTTTAACTTCTCTTACTTTTGCTCCACATTCTTTTGCAGTATTTTCCAGGTCAGACATCTGCTGTTTACTTAATGTGGCTTCTTCATTTCCACCCAATTCGGATTCCACTTCTGCGATGAGACTTGCTTCTAGATCATCATTTGCCGTCATAACTTTTTCAGCTTCTATGTTGAGCTTGTGGAAGCTGTCTTTTAATTCCTCTTCAGTCATGTCCTCATGCGTCCGAGTTATATTATTGACCAATCGAGTTAATGACCTTTTTGCTGTTGTTCTCTCCATCTTTAATTGTTCAACAGTCTTCTCATCAGTTGGCTCTTTCATCATTTGAATCAATTTGTTCAGATGTGGGGCAAACAAGTGATGTCAGCAACTGTCTCTTCGTTGTCAAGATCCTTTTATCAGTCCCCAAGAGGTCCGGTGTTTACTGCCAACCGGTTTTTTACTGACAAAGAGGTTGGGTTTTTACTGTCAGCTGGGGTTTTTTGCTGACAGGAGGTCCGGTTTTTACTGTCAAGTTATTTTCTTAAACTGTGCGGCTTCCCCACTTGAGGAGGGATGGATAAATTCATGCAAACATGATTTAACAGGGTCTTACTCAAAGGACCAAGCAATTTTCTTCTTTTGACCACCTTTTATTTATTAGTGACAAGAAATGCTCCAATTTGGTCCAGAAGCAGGTAAAAACCTTTAAACAAACCCAAAAACATACAATTACTTCTAAATAAAAGTTATTATTTTCACTCAATACACAGAAAATAAATTATATAAATAATATTGAGCACCCATTGTGGATTAAACCCACAAAGTAGTCAAAATTAAATGAACCAGTAACTACTTAAACTCTTTAAAGTGTGTAAAGTGCATATTTAAAGTGCCTTTCGAGTTAATTTTCCTTCTATGTAACATTTACATTTATTAACATTTACATTTATTAAACAACTACTTTTTTTAATGTTATTCATAAATATTTAATATAAATAACTTTTAGTTAATTTAACAACCAAATCCACCACCCAACAACACAACAATCAGTTCAATAATAAACATACAGTACAATTAATCAACACCAGGTTTCTCTTCCACAATCCACCACTTCAGTTCATATTCAGTTCATACATGTTGCTGTTAATGGGTGCTAATTAGCCGACCGACACCCTGGAAGCCCAGCTGGAGAAATGTATGAAGCCTTAAAGTCACTAAAGTCCAATCTCACAAACAATACAGTCTTACCGGCTGCCTCTTCACCCGTTCACAGATTCATCCAGTTCCACACAGGTTGACACAAGATCTCTTGTCAAGAGTCCACCACTACCATTTGTTTGGCTCTCTCTTCCTCTTTTCTTCTACTTCCTGTTCATTGTCCGTCCCTCTTTTAGGTCCATGTGACTGCATGTTTTTTTTTTTTTTCTTTTTTCTTCCTTTTTCTGATTTGACTTCACACCTCCCACTCGATCTTTCCATGAACCACTGGGAAGATCGCAATTCTGTTGTCAAATTTGGTACATCTGGAGTTTTATTCCTCATTTGTTTGACTTTCCATACGTTCCTCTGTTGTCGTACTTGGTACATCTGGAGTTTTATTCCTCTCTGGTTTGACTTTCCACACGTTCTTATGAACTCCTTCCGTCTCATCCTCAAGAGGGTTCCAGCAATTCCGTCATGTGCAGTATTGTGGGCTTCTCGACCCAACAGTGTTGACTCCCAAGCATCATGGGGTATGATGGGAACTGCAACTCTGTCTTCTCTGAAGATCTGTATTCTGCCGCCAAAGACTAATAATCCAGATTCTTTGTCTCGATAAACCACCAACCTATCTGTGGTTGTGTTGGGAAAGTTTGCACCCCTTTGAGCAGCAAGAAAAATGTCCTTGAGAGCATCTTGTCGTTCTCTAATGGAGATTACCCCAGTTGAGCAGACTGCCTCCCACTTTGGTTTACTTACAGCTTGATTTTTCCTGATGAATTTCTTTGCTGCTCTCCAAACCCAGACAATTGTCTTGACTAGTCGTGCCAAACTGCTAAAGCGGTTAACGTTTATCAGGTTCTGTATGGATATTGATGGCCGCCGTTCCTTTGCCAAGACCTCTGTCCGATTATAAGGCGGGTCTTGTTTGAGTTCTGACTCCTTTATCCCAGTCCTCGTGGTTACAGCAACAAATGCCTTCTTTTGCTTTGCAGGGGTCACCAAACCAATTGGGTCATACAGACCAGACACTTGGCTGAGGAGCACTCGTCTTGTCAAAGGGTTGGGTGTTTGACTTCTGACTTGGTCCAACTGGTGGTTTTGTCCAGGTCGCATTTTTTTCCTCTTCTTTGAACAATTTATGCTAACCATGACATGGAGCTTATCTTCCTCCACAATGTACCCCAGACCGTGTGCTTTTTCATCCTCGTCCCGCATCTGGTTTGGTAGAACCATAGTCTTTTTTCCTGCTTCATCCTGTTTGTCGTTACAATCTTTCCTCCCACTTTGCCCAGAGAACACCCAGGGTTCAAGTTTGAAACCTCCAGCTTTAAGAATGTGCTCCACATTTTCTGTGATTTCCTTTAACCTGTCTGGGTCATTGTGAGACGTCAGAATGTCGTCAACATAGCTGTTATTCTGAATAACTTGCCGCTCCTCTTCAAGATGAGTAAATGAGGGTAAACTTGCAGTCTTTGAAACCTTGAGTTGAGTGGAGACCTGATGTTTTATTGGCGAAGGTTGTGGGATCTCATGAATGCTTTCTTCATATTTCACAGCAGCTGTCCTCATGGACCTTGCATAATGTGTTTTGGTTGTATGAACTTTCATGGCAAATTCTTCAAACAATTCTGGATGTGTTCCTCCAACCACTTTCCCTAAGGGGCCATCCCACAATACAAGGTTCTCCACAACTTTAATTCTTTGTGGTGTCAACTGACCTTCTCTATGGCTTATGAGTAAGCTTATTTCTCTGGGTCTTGCAAGCTCATTCAGTGGTACTTCTGGAAAAAATCTTTGCAGCCGTTTTGCTTTAACATGCTTATGAATGTCTGCAATGCTGTCAAGTCCATAACAAACAAGCTGGTAGGATCTCAAGGTGCCTCCGGAGGTTTTGACACGAATCTTCAGGAGGTAACGTTTCGTTTCCACACAAACTTTCATTCCTCCAACTCCATGGACAATAAGAGTGATGTCCTCACTTTGTAGATTTAATCTACTTGCAGCCTTGTGTGTTATGTAATTTGTATCCGAAGCCAAATCAATTAATGTTCCGATCTTTTGTCCAGCATTTGCAGTAACTTCAAGAAGCATCATTAACACTGGCAGTTCCTGCAGTCCACTATCCATCAAGAGATTTGACTGATTGTGAGTTGAATTGAAGGCTCTAGATGCAGCATTTGAAAATACATCTCTGCAATGTTTGGCCAACTCAGGTGACAATTGCTTAAGAAATTCTTCTTGATCCTCTGTGTACTTTCTGCTACTTTTGTCTTTCTCCAGACTGATTTGGTTCCTCCTCTGGACTGCATTGCTCTTCTTAACTTCAGAACTTGGACATAGATAATAGTGATGTGGACTTTCTCCAATCCTGCAATCTTGGTTCTTGCACAAAAACCCAGGTTTGCAGTATGATTCATCATCATGTATTTCCAAACACTTGGTGCAGGCTCCTACCTTTTTGACAGCAGCTCTTTTCTCAGTTAATGTTAATGTTTTGAACTGATTGCAAAAATAGAGTCTTTTTCTGTGCTTTCCATCGCCACAGACAACACATCTTGAAAAGTCATCACTTGCTTTGACTGCCTTGGTTCTGGCATGTTTTTGTTCCCATCGGGTTTCTTGTCTGCCTGACTCCTCCTCTCTCAATTGCTCTAGTTGCTCATAAATCTTTTCTTGGTCTTTCAGAAATGCAAGGAGGTGATCAAATCGATTCTCTGGCATCACAGCATTCCTTTTATCAGCTGCATAAACGAGCCACTCCTTCTTCAAAACTTCAGGAAGTTTAGTTTCAATTGACTTTGTCACCAAAGGGTTTTTAATGGCGCCAGTATTTCCAAGATCGATTAAATCCTTAAGAGCTTTTTCAACAGCTTGAATCAACTCCACGATTCTTCTTGGCTGGTGACCTCTAACTGCAGGAATTCTCTGTAGCTCTTCCACAATTTCAATTGCAATTGCAGTCTGGTTTCCATAGCGGTTCTCAAGGACTTGAAAAATATCTTCTGGAGTGTTGTAGGAAGTTAAGCGAAGGTCTCTCGTGATTCTCTCGTCCAGGCTGTCCAGGAGCTGCACTTTTTTCACCTCTTTTGAACCGGTTGGTTCTCCTTGCTTTTGAAGTGCTTCCCAGTCCCTTCTCCATCTGTAAAAATCACGTTTGTTTCCAAGAAACTTTGGGAGAGATGTTGGTTTCAGTTTGATGGTTGGTAGAGAATAATTTTGAGGAGGTACACTTTGCCCCTTTTTTTCTTCATCCTCCTTTAGCTTTGTATGAATGAACTCTGCTGTCCTAGACACAAGCTTGGGGACACTTACTTCCAATCCTCCCAGACGATCTTGGATTTCCTCCTTATAATTATAAGGGATCCATCTCTTCCATTTACAATGAACTTCTTTTGCAGTTTTTAAAAGTTCCTTCAGGTGGTTGATGGTGAAGTCATATGCCTCCTTTTCCACTCCTGGTTTGATGGTGGCAACATGTTCACATTCTGATTCTGCTACTTGAAGTGCAATTAACAGTTCAGTCTTTCCAAAAGTTCTCCACAGGGTCTCCTGGATTAAGCTTTTAACTTCTCTTACTTTTGCTCCACATTCTTTTGCAGTATTTTCCAGGTCAGACATCTGCTGTTTACTTAATGTGGCTTCTTCATTTCCACCCAATTCGGATTCCACTTCTGCAATGAGACTTGCTTCTAGATCATCATTTGCCGTCATAACTTTTTCAGCTTCTATGTTGAGCTTGTGGAAGCTGTCTTTTAATTCCTCTTCAGTCATGTCCTCATGCGTCCGAGTTATATTATTGACCAATCGAGTTAATGACCTTTTTGCTGTTGTTCTCTCCATCTTTAATTGTTCAACAGTCTTCTCATCAGTTGGCTCTTTCATCATTTGAATCAATTTGTTCAGATGTGGGGCAAACAAGTGATGTCAGCAACTGTCTCTTCGTTGTCAAGATCCTTTTATCAGTCCCCAAGAGGTCCGGTGTTTACTGCCAACCGGTTTTTTACTGACAAAGAGGTTGGGTTTTTACTGTCAGCTGGGGTTTTTTGCTGACAGGAGGTCCGGTTTTTACTGTCAAGTTATTTTCTTAAACTGTGCGGCTTCCCCACTTGAGGAGGGATGGATAAATTCATGCAAACATGATTTAACAGGGTCTTACTCAAAGGACCAAGCAATTTTCTTCTTTTGACCACCTTTTATTTATTAGTGACAAGAAATGCTCCAATTTGGTCCAGAAGCAGGTAAAAACCTTTAAACAAACCCAAAAACATACAATTACTTCTAAATAAAAGTTATTATTTTCACTCAATACACAGAAAATAAATTATATAAATAATATTGAGCACCCATTGTGGATTAAACCCACAAAGTAGTCAAAATTAAATGAACCAGTAACTACTTAAACTCTTTAAAGTGTGTAAAGTGCATATTTAAAGTGCCTTTCGAGTTAATTTTCCTTCTATGTAACATTTACATTTATTAACATTTACATTTATTAAACAACTACTTTTTTTAATGTTATTCATAAATATTTAATATAAATAACTTTTAGTTAATTTAACAACCAAATCCACCACCCAACAACACAACAATCAGTTCAATAATAAACATACAGTACAATTAATCAACACCAGGTTTCTCTTCCACAATCCACCACTTCAGTTCATATTCAGTTCATACATGTTGCTGTTAATGGGTGCTAATTAGCCGACCGACACCCTGGAAGCCCAGCTGGAGAAATGTATGAAGCCTTAAAGTCACTAAAGTCCAATCTCACAAACAATACAGTCTTACCGGCTGCCTCTTCACCCGTTCACAGATTCATCCAGTTCCACACAGGTTGACACAAGATCTCTTGTCAAGAGTCCACCACTACCATTTGTTTGGCTCTCTCTTCCTCTTTTCTTCTACTTCCTGTTCATTGTCCGTCCCTCTTTTAGGTCCATGTGACTGCATGTTTTTTTTCTTTTTCTTTTTTCTTCCTTTTTCTGATTTGACTTCACACC
>JBBPBX010062567.1:0-20786 GCA_038048925.1 Garcialebias charrua
TCTGAATTTTGGTTTTACAAATACATGTATGCTGTTCCCTTAAGATTATAACAACTTTGTCTTTTAACAAAATGTATTTGTATATTTAAAGGTAATGTGTTATTCTGAGCCCTATACATAACTGATAAAACATTATAATATACCAAATCATGGAACTTCAATAACTTAAAATAATGTGCTTGATGGATGACAGTACTGTTTTCTAGTGATAATTCTTACAGCTCTTTGATGTTTGGTTAGTTAAACAAAAAGAAAACAATCATAGCTCTCTGAGTTCAGCCAAAACAATTAATGTTGAAGGGTGCTGACATGTAGAGGGAGCTGCAACTGGTGTTAAGAGCTGAACACAAGCTAAAAGCAAAAAGATGCAAAATTCTAATAATAGCAAAAGGATGGCTAAAACCAAAAATGTTAGCACTAAAAATAAAAAAATAAACTACCAAAAAGTAGCAAAAGTTAGCTAATAGCTAAATTAACAAAAGGCTAGCGAAAAGTTAAGAAAAGTTCAATATTAGCTAAAAGCAGTAAAATGTTATCTAAAAGCTAAAGAAGCTAAAGGCTCACTAAAACTACTAAAAGGCTAGTGAGAAGCTAAAGGCAACTAAATGATGGCTAAAAGTAGCAAGGGGCTAGCTCAAAATACAAAGTATCATAAAGTGTAGCTAAATGCTAAAAGTAGCTAAAGGAGGGGGAAAAGTCAAAAAGCTATGTTGGCTAAAAGTAGCTAAATAAATAATATCAGTACAGGAAGTACTCGGTGAAGAAGAGAGTCCAGGCAGGATGGAGTGGATGGAGAAAAGTTTCAGGAGTGATTTGTGACAAAAAGGTGTCAGCAAAGGTCAAAGGAAAAGTTTACAAGACAGTGGTGAGACCAGCTATGTTGTATGGTCTGGAGACAGTGTCATTGACAAAAAGACAGGAGAAAGAACTGGAAGTAGCAGAAATGAAGATGCTGAGGTTCTCCTTAGGAGTGACAAGGATGGATAAGATCAGGAATGAGATCATCAGAGGTACAGCACATGTTGAACAACTGGGAGATAAAGTTAGGGAGGCCAGACTGAGATGGTTTGGACATGTCCAGAGGAGGGACAGTGGGTATATTGGTAGAAGGATGTTAGAAATGCAGCTGCCAGGAAAAAGACAAAGAGGGAGACCAAAGAGGAGATATATGGATGCAGTTAGAGAGGACATGAAGGTAGTTGGAGTGAGGACAGAGGATGCAGAGGACAGAGTGAGGTGGAGGAGGATGACTCGCTGTGGCGACCCCTGAAAAGGGAAAAGCCGAAAGAAGAAGAAGAAGTACAGGAAGTCCTCGGGTTACGACGGTCTCGAGTTACGACGTTTTGTGGTTACTTCACGCATCTCCCTTAAAGAAAAAAAATATTTTTTTTTTTTTGAAGAATTTTATTTTGAAAGCTGAGTTCCGAGTTCCTTCCGGTTTTGATGGCAGAAACAGCAGAAAGACCCGTTCTGGACGGAGCTTCACGGCAGAACCAGCAAAGCAGTGGACAAGTACAGGCGGAGATTAAACGCTCTGGACCGAGCTGACGGCGGTTTTACGTCGTAAACAAATATTGGATGGACGGACGGACAGAGGTAGGCCACTGTACAGCAAGCTAGTTATCCAGCTAGCTCCCTTTATGTGAATGGAGCCTGCTAGGGAGGAGGGAGACGATTCAACTTGCTCCTTCATCTTTGAAAACTGTGTTAGGATAGGCTAAGTGCTTGGTAACTGTACAGTACGTACTGTACTTTTTTTTTTGTATGTATGTATGTTTCGACTTATGCCGAAATTTGCTTTACACCGCCGCGTAGGAACGGAACTCCGTTGTAAGTCGAGGACTACCTGTATATCAATTTATCACGCAAACTGCACCCTGTATTCACTGGTTAACTGGACATCATTAACCTCACGCAGACTCTTCCACTGGTACATTTTCATCTTTAAATCACTTCTTGGTCTGCTGCCCTCATACATCTCCTCCTACATGGGCCAAGATGGTGTAGTGGCAGGGGTCCCGATTTGGGACCCGAAGGACCCAGGTTCGAACCCCAGTCACGGCATAACTTGTGGTGTGTTTCACACCTCACCCCCAATGCTCCCCGGCGCGCTTTCTATAGCTGCCCACTGCCCCACCTGGTGGTGAATGGGTTAAATACAGATTTTGTCTTGTATGGAAACATACACAGATGACAAAAATGTGACATTATTATTATTACATGTCTTTGCGTGAGTGCAGCTACAGCGTGCGTTCTCAGGACATGATCACCTGCAGTGTTCAGTCAGTGAGAACTGAACTTGGCAAAAGGGCCTTCTCCTACTCCACTCATGCTTCCTGGAATATCTTACAAAAAGATCTGAAGATCTCGGCCTTGACTTCTCTACGTAAATGGTTTTAAGAATCTGTTGGAATCCTGGCAAAACCCAATGCAGATATTTTTTTTTCTACATTTGTCTGTTTTGCTACTTTGACATATTTGTTTTAACTTGTAAAAAAACCTATTTCTCTCTTATGATTGTCTATTGTTGATTGTTCAAGGAAAATCTACTGTTGCTGTTGTCATCTTCTTTGTTTGTAGACAGGTCTCTTGTAAATGAGTCCTCGAGGCTCAATGGTATTAACCTGCCTAAATAAAGGTTGAATTAAAAAAAATAGGAATGCGTGTGTAGTGTGTGTGTGTGTGTGGTGTGGCACCACACACACACACACACAAGAGGTCACAACGCCTACATGAAGACTCAATATTTACTCTGTAGCTGCAGCCTGCCCAAGTCGGAGTGAATTTTACTTCCAGTTTTCTCTATTGTTGAGCAATAAAAGGTTGAATTATAAACACACACAGAGCTGTGTTGTAAAATGAAGAAGTTTGGTGTTGCTACATTCAGATGTTCTGTTCTGCAGGAATGCTTCGTTATTAAAAATCGCTTTTTGCAGTGCATGATTCACACGTTCTCTGTAAACGTCTTTTTAGTTTTGATTATTCTATCAAATTGCCTGAAACGTAACGTGAACCTTGCAGTGAACGTTTGATAGACTTTATATACGTAAGCTTCTATCTCCCAGCGGCTGGACGCTTGCTGACTTCGCCCTTTGTCCTCCTGATAAATTCCCGGCAGCTGCGTCTCTCTTATCGCTGCTCAAACAGTTAAGGACACTGACACCGCTCTCGGTCACACACACACACTTCAGTTCTCTATCCCAACATAGTAGAGTTTTTTTTTCTTTTTCCAGGAATCTATCAGTACAGAATCTTCACCGGCCTTGTGTCACGGTGACAACATGTTACTTTTTCCAGTTCAGAGTGACTTGTCAAGCTGTCACAGGCAGCAGGCTCTTTCACGCTAACCAAATTAGCTTTGTAGCCTTGGTCCAGAGCAGGAGCTGATACTGCTATGATGATGACAAAACATTTACATCTGCACACAGAATATTTCAGCTGGAAAATAGAAATGTACTTTTCATAATCATTCATTCAACCTTTATTTAGGCAGGTTAATCTCATTGAGCCCCGAGGACTCGTTTACAAGAGAGACCTGGCAATAATCAATGGCGCAATTGATTGAAGGCCTGGCGTTCAGTACATTAATATACATAAAATTAAGTTAACATTACTTATCTGAGGAGCAAACTGCTTTGAATTTAACTCCATTACAGAACTTTGATCTTGAGCAAGCATGAAGGCGACAGTGGAAAGGAAAAACTCCCTCGTGAGGAAGAAACCTTTAGCAGAACCAGACTCATGACAAGAGGCCATATGCTTTGACCGGCCGGGTTTGAGAGGAACAGATACACAATGGCAGGTTAAGAATCCCGTTAGGATAGAATTAGTATCAAATGAAAACTATTCAATTGTAGCAATTAATTTAAGGAAATTAGGTCAATTTGTCCTCTAGTACCGTAGTCAAAGTCTATAGCAGCATAACAAGCCAACAAGCTATAGGATTTATGTTTATGTTTATTAAATTTGTTCATTTTTTTACAAAAAAAAACACAATACAAAACAATCCCATAAATGATAACGTACAAAATATAAAAAAAATGAAAGGTAGCAGAAAGAAGAAAAAATCTTATTATATCTGCCCCTTTTTTTTCAATCAGTTCAAACAATAATAATCTTCCAGTAACAGAACAACTGAACAAAATGAATAACTCTTTCTAATTTTCTAATTTTCTAATTTCTAGTTTTCTTTTTATCTATCCAAAAGGGAAGTCTTAAAACTGGACAATGTTAATGGGCAGAAACTGTAAGTTGGTTCCATGAGAGAGGAGCCTGATAACTGAAAGATCTTCCTCCCGTTCTGTTGTTGGAACCTGGAACCGTGAGTGAACCTGCACTCTGAGAGCGAAGTGCTCTGTTAGGAAAATACAGAACAATAAGATCTGTAATATAAAAATGGGGAGTGGTGGCGCAGAGGCTAGAGAAAGTAGGCCTGTTATCGGAAGACCACTGGTTCAACTCCAGAGTCCCGACAAGATCAAAATGTGGGAGGGATAGGTTAAACACCCACACCTGCTTCCTCCTTCATTTGCCCTGCACTCTAGGCCCTTGAGCAAGGTTCTTAACCCCCACCACCTGCTCCTCTTGGCGCCCTAGATGTCAACTCTCTGCTCCACACAGAGGGCTGTGGCAGCTCGGTGGTCTGTGGTTGCGTCAGGAAGGACGTCCAGCGTAAAAAATAATCGCCAAGTCTTTGTGCAACTTAGTTCACAGTGGCAACCCCTGAAGAAGGGAGCAGCCGAAAGAAGGAAAAATATTTTTTATATAAGATGGACCTAGGTTGTTGAGGGCTTTGTAGGTTAGAAGTAGTTTTGGTCTAACTTTGAAAATAAAGTTAAATACAATTTCATGGGATAATTCCTGAAGGTTTCATTCTAATTACCGTATTTTCTGGCCGATAAGTCGCACCGCCCTATAAGTCGCATCTATTATGCATCACCGCTGACGCGTCGCGTATGTTACGCGTCAGCGGTGACAACCCAGAAATGTGGGCTGGTGTTTTGCCCAAAATGGATTGGCTGCGAAATGGCCACAGGAGCGTGCACGGTAGGACTTCAACAAGATTAACACTTAAAAACAATTGTTTGTTTGCTGAAAATTATAGCAAAGATGTGTCTGAGCTGAACTTTTCCTTAAAGGAGACCACGTATAGGTCTTTAAAAATTTTATGTTATGTCTGTGTGCTATCTTGACAATATTAATTCATTTTAATACACAAAATAATTCTTAGATAATTAATTATACCCTTTTTAATTCTGCCATTTTTAACTTTCGTTTTGAACGACCGGTTTCTGATACAAGTTCTGAAGTCCACGCCCTTCAAAGATCTGTTTACGCCCTCTGCAACAGCCAGTATCTGTAATGTGTTGTTGTTTTAAAATTAGCTCTTTTTTTATTACTCATTTGACTTACTGTTAGTGCTAGCTTAAGATAACTTACCGAAACCCGTCTGAGCGCGCCGCAATTTGCTGCTCCTTTTAGCATTAGACCACCCGAATCCGATGCTAATGTTAGCTTGTTCCTCTTCCGGTGTTCGCCAGCTCCGCTCGTTGCACGCGGCGATTTTGGGAGTTATCGCTGTTCCAGTCAAGACAACACAAAGTTCACCAAGTGTCTCCCGTAAATTAATCCGTAAGGAGAAGGTCCTCGCTGCTGCGAGGCTGCTGCGAGGGCAGCAGCGAGGCTGTACAGTTGAAGCTCCGCTCCATCGCGCCAGAAGAGGGTCCCGTTGCCGCTGGTCCCTACGCCGGGGGTCCGCTCGTTTAATTTTTGCCGGCTGCGCGTTGGGAGCGATCGCAAATACACTAAAAATTGAACTAAAACATAAAAATAACAATTATACTTTATTTATAAAGCCATTTAAAAAAAACACAGCTGCAACAAAGTGCTGTACACATGAAATTAAGAACATATAAACAAAAGATGAGATGAAATCATGAAAAACAACAGTCATGTGTTTAAAGGGGACCACAGATGCAAAATTCACTTTTTAATGTTTTTGTACTCAACTTTGGGTATTTACTTCATAAAAAAACAGTCCTAAGGCCAAAAAAATGCACCCAGTGGTTTATTTACTATAAGTATATTTATTTATCTTAGATAGAAACGGCCCGATTGCACTTCCTGCGGTTTGTTACGTCACAAACCGCAGCCACAACCCACAGCCACAACCCATCCCAACCTTTGTCCCGCCCCCGTCACCTAGCAACCCCTGGTAATGTTCCACCCACGCGGTTCCTGAGTTCATCTCAGCCTGCACACTAGGTGGCGGTATGCACCTAACAGTTGTTTGCGATCCGCCATAAATCAAATGGAGAAGAAGAAAAATAGTTCATCTCAGCAGAATGGCTCCTAAAGTTAAATGTTGCGTTGTTGGCTGCATTACACAACATGTGTTGATACACACTCTTCCAGTCTCAGAGAGCAGAGATGCGTGGCTTAATTTTATTTTTAATAGCAATGTTCAGGCGACATTACCGTAGAAGAATTACACTTCTTATACGATGAAGGACTACTTTCGTACAACTGCCGGTTTGGTTGAGTGGTTAGCGCGCTCGAACGCCACTCGGGAGACTTGGGTTCGCATCTTGTCCATGATCTTTTTTTTTTCCCCCCCTTTTTTTTTTAAACTCCTGGCGCAGATAATGGAGCACTAAGCAGATTTAAAATTGATAGTTTTCAGATGGGAACAGATGTGTGCATGTTTGTGTGAGTGTGTGTGTGTGTGTTTGTGTGTCGGGCCAGCACGCTCCTCGGAGAAACACAGATAAAAAGATAGCCCCGCTGTGAGTGTGTGTGTGTGCTTTGCTGCATCCAGCTCGCGCGCACAGGCAGAGGGTGGGAGAGTCAGAGGAGACATTACAGAGGAAGAATAAAAAATGACACGACAACTTGTACACTCTGATCTGTCGTGGTCCAGTTCAGCTCAGCTCAGCTCGGCTCTGTGTGGTAGTAACGTGAGTTGACTTCCTCGTCTGCCTTTGGAGGGCGGAGTTAATGCAAGCAGAACTTTGAAGGGCGTGCCACGAGATCTCATTATCATAAACCGGTCGTTCAAAACGAAAGTTAAAAATGGCAGAATTAAAAAGGGTATAATTGATTATCTAAGAATTATTTTGTGTATTAAATTGAATAAACAGTGTCTGGTAACCCCAAAGAAATACCATAAAAATTTTAAAAACATATCTGTGGTCTCCTTTAATACAGAAGTGGGTTGAGCCTAACCAGGGGTTGCTAGGTGAGGGGCTGGACTCAGGTTGGGGTGGGTTGTCCTCTCGCTTGTGACGTCACATGCGAGAGTATTTTAAAACAAAACGTATCTTATCACAGTAAAATAAATCTACTTAGAGTAAATAAACCACTGGGTGCATTTTTTTGGCCTTAGGACTGTTTTTTTATGAAGTAAATACCCAAAGTTGAGTAAAAAAAACATTAAAAAGTGAATTTTGCATGTGTGGTCCCCTTTATTAAATGCACGTACCAGTCAAATCAGCTGAATTTTAAAAAATAGTTTTGCTACGTCGGTGCTGCGAAGCGTGCACGCGCTGCGAGCAGATACGCTTCATTTCTTTAGAATTTAACAAGATGAACACCTTAAAAAATATTTGTTTGCTGACATTATAGCAAAAGTGTTTCTGAGCTGAACTTTTCCTTTAAAAATGAACGTAATGTTCAAATCAGTTGGTTTTAAATTGTTTCGCTTTGAAGGTCTTCCAAAAGTGCGCGCGCGCTGCGAAAATAAATTATAAATAAATCGAATTTTTGCTCAAGCATCTCCTACAGCTAATCAGTTGTAAATGTCCATCCAGTGATCACTTTCTGTAATTTTCATCAAAATCTGTCCTGTGGTTCTTAAGCTATTTTGCATTGCTAACAGTAAAACACTGAGCTAACAGTAGTTCAGACTTCTGGAGACCGTGCTGCGACAGAGTGAGTCCGACCAGAGGAGGCTGCCGTCGGACACATGAGCTGGGGACGGTCGGTGGATCCTAGCGGCCGAAAGTGGTACTGCTCCATTTTTTTTTCGTCAGAATGAATGCAAACTGTCATCTCAGCCAAAAATTGGTCTAAAAATATGGGGAAAAATCCATAAATATGTTGCTTCGCCGCATAAGTCGCAGGGCATGCAAATTAGGCAAAAGGGTGCGACTTATAGGCTGGAAAATACGGTAGACTGGTTGTTCATGATAGCACTTTGAGATTTTTATTAATGAAAAGTGCGGTATAAATTGAATTTATTATTATTATTATTATTTTTGGTAACAGACAGCGCTGACAGGGAATACGTAACGGTGCAGCTTTAAACAAAAATCGACTGGATTTATTTTAATTTGAACAAACTATGGGAGTTACCTGGCAGATCTACAGGCCACTGGTTATTTGTAATCTAAACACGGCTCATTAACACTGGAAACCTTCTGACCAACGGAGAACTGCAGTGATTTATTTTTTTTATTCATAAAGTGGATATTTGCCCGGGCTCTAAACTTTCTGAACCCACTAAAGACCAGTCTGGTCCAGACAGGAGTTACGATCAGCGTTGCCGTCATGAATTCCAGTGTATTCGACTGGAGGAAGCTGTGGCCCAGCTGGAGCTGGCTGGATCTGAACCATCTGCTTTCTGTTGACTGGTTTCACTTCGCTGCAGCAGAACAGCTGCTTGAAGAACAACTGAACATCGGCGATGGCAGATTCTTGTTTAGAAACCCGTGTGACCGTTGTGTAAAAAGCAAACGCGAGGTTTCGTCTGCCAGTAGGATCAATCTGTTACATCACAGCGGGAGTCTTTAACGTTACAACACTGATGGATTTTGTAATCACAGCTCGTCCTGATGAAATCACATAAAAGCTGAAATCCTAAACAGGAACTACCATCATGGGCTTGTTGGTCTCTGCTCTGTGATCATGTTCAAACAGACTGCTGCTGGAGGAGGTTTTAACCTCAGGGGCTCAGACTGTAATTTAAGAGAACTGCAGCTCTAATCTCTTAAATTCTTGAACTGTCTCAGAAAGTTTGGACATCTCAGTTAAATTACAGATCAGATCCAACACCAAGCTGTTTCTTCAGACATGAAGAGATGACTCATGGTTAGCAGTTTACATCTGAGCTGAAGCTTTATTTTGTGGGTTTGATTCAAAGAAAGTATCAGACATGCAGGGAGGGAGGAACCTCATGGGTTAAGGTTTTCTTCCAGGCTGCCACATGTGCAGGAAGTGAAAGCCTGAAGCCCATGACGCCAGTTCTTCCACATTGTGCATCAGCTTGTGTCCACTGAATTAGAAATCGACTTAAAAACCTCTCCTGGCTCGCTTTCTTTGTATAGACTGTTTGATTTAATCTATTTCTCTGCCCTATTGGCGTAAAGGTGAATTGCTTTTATAATAAGGATAATTTTAATATTTTGAAGAAATGTGCATCATGGAAGTCTTAGTTTGAAAATAGCATTGATGAAGAAGTGAGATTTTTTTGATTACAAAGAACTAAACTGTCAAAGCAACAACAAAAAAAGAACTAATTATATTAGTATAGTATAAGGTAAGTTTTTTTTAGGCATTTGATTTTAGACATTTATTGTATTTGAGTCAGAGTGGTAGAACTAAATTAAATGTTTGACTCAAACTCAAGATCTCTTCCTCACATCCCACAGAAATGAGCAGTTTCACAGATGTTCTGGCACCGTTTTCCACAGTGGCCCTGAAGTGTAAATTAACAACATTTGAAAAAAACGGAATTACATTAAGCCAAAGCAGAAGTGGTGTTTTTTTTTTGTTTTTTTTTGTGTATTTTTTGTTTACTTTATTAACAACATAAAACAGAACAATGTAGTTAGCAAGCTGTATTACTAATGCTGTGTTAGTAAAACTAAAATGTAAAACTAAAACGCATGTCAACAAAAAGTAATTACCATTACCTTGAAGATCCTGCTGAGTTTATCCAGCATCATATCTTCTTCTTTAAGCTTGAATTAAACATAGCTCTCCATTTCTACAGGCTAAAGGCTAGCATGCTAACTGTGCCTATACTGTACATTGTTCTGTTGTTCTGTTTTATGTTGTTAATAAAGTAAAAAATAAAATACACAAAAAATAAATAAATGAACTCCACTTCCCATTTGGCCTAACGTAATTTCGTTTTTTTCAAATGTGATTCCGGGCACTTCCTCTTTGGCCGCTTCCGTTTTGGCTTAAAATAAATTCCGTTTTTTCGAATGTAATTTTGTTTTTTTCTAATGTTGTTCATTTCTAATGTTGTTCATTTCATTTGTCTTGTCTACGTGTTCAAGAACGCAAGTATAGCCGTGAATTCCTGCTTGATGTCGGAAAAACCGCTCATTTGGGAATAAACAGCGAACTCCAGGAGAAGCTACATGAGCTCGAGGTGGAGTTACATCAGCTTCGTGACTGCGAGCTGCTCTGGAAGCCAGCCCGGACCTTCCCTTCATCGCGCCCGCCGTGGAAGTACCACAAGCGGCGTGACGCTTCACCGCGCCCGCCATGGAAACGCCACAAGCGGCGTGACAGGAAACAGAAGCGGGGTAAACGCGGAGGGATCAGAGCGAGGCTAGCAGCTAGCCCACACAGGCCGGCGATCCCATCCATGGTTCTGGCTAACGTGCGCTCCTTGGACAACAAATTGGATTATATACGCCTGCTGCGAACGACACAAAAGACTGTGAGAGACTGTTGTGTGTTTGTATTCACGGAAACGTGGCTCAACAACAACGTTCTGGACCATGCTATTCAGCTGGAGCAGCTAACATGCTACAGAGCGGACCGAACCCTCGAGGGAGGTAAGACAAGGGGAGGGGGGCTCTGTGTTTACATCAACAACGCATGGTGTCGTGATGCTGCTGTGGTCTACAAACACTGCTCACATTTAGTGGAGTTCATGACTATTAAATGCAGACCGTTCTTTTTACCGAGGGAGTTTACAGCTGTTTTGATTGTTGCTGTATATATCCCCCCAAGCTCCAACAGCAAAGATAGAGGTGAGGCACTAAATGAACTATATCTGCACATCAGTGAGCAACAAACAGCCCACCCTGATGCTTTTCTCATCACGGCTGGTGATTTCAACCATGCAGATTTAAAGAGTGTTCTTCCAAAAACATACAGAAACATAAACTTTGCAACAAGAGGAAACAACACCCTGGACCAGGTTTACACCACCATGAAAAATTCCTACAGAGCCATCCCCCTCCCCCACATTGGTGCTTCTGACCATATCTGTGTTATGCTAAAGCCAGCATACAGGCCACTGGTGAAAGTCACAAAACCAGTCCGCAAGCAGATACGAGTGTGGCCAGAGGGGTCTTCAGAGGCACTCCAGGACTGTTTTGACACCACAGATTGGAGTATGTTCAAAGAAGCTGCTACCACAAACAACACCACATGTCTCCAGGAGTACTCAGACACTGTATGTTCATACATCACCAAGTGCATTGATGATGTAACCAACCTTAAAACCATCACTGTTCGGGCTAACCAGAAGCCATGGCTGACAGCTGAGGTTTACAGACTCCTGAGAGCCAGGAATGCTGCCTTCAAAGCGGGAGATCAGGTGGGCCTGAGGGCAGCCAGAAACAACCTGGACCGGGGCATCAGAAAGGCAAAGAAGCAGTATTCTGGGAAAATAGCTCACCGTTTCAAGGACAGCAGGGATACACGCAGTCTGTGGCAGGGAATACAGACCATCACAAACTACAAACCACCCCCCCAGACCTGTGACAGCTCAGCCTCTGCGCTGAATGAACTGAATGAGTTCTTTGCTCGGTTCGAGGCAAGTAACAGCACACCAGCACATAAACTCCCCCCCTCTCCTGATGGCCAGGTGCTGACGCTGTCCTCAGACAGCGTAAGGCGATCATTCATCAAGATTAACGCCCGGAAGGCCTCTGGTCCTGACAACATACCTGGTCGTGTGCTGAAGGACTGTGCAGGGGAACTCGCAGCGGTCTTCACGGACATCTTTAACATCTCACTGAGCCAGGCCATCGTCCCCACCTGTTTCAAAGCCACCACCATCATCCCTGTCCCAAAGAAGGCAACGCCCGCATGCCTCAATGACTATCGCCCAGTAGCACTCACCCCCATCCTGATGAAGTGCTTTGAACGGCTAGTCATGAAAAGCATCACATCTGTCCTCCCTGACTCCCTGGATCCCTTCCAATTTGCATACCGACCTAATCGCTCAACCGACGATGCCATCTCCTCTGCCCTTCACACAGCTCTCACACATCTGGACACGAAGGACTCCTATGTTAGAATGTTGTTCATCGACTTCAGCTCGGCATTTAACACCATCATCCCCCAACAGCTCATCCTTAAACTGGACAGTCTGGGGCTGAACACCTCAATGTGTAACTGGCTGCTAGACTTCCTGACCGGGAGACCACAGACAGTACGGATCGGGAGTAACACATCTAGCACCATCACATTGAACACAGGGGCCCCACAAGGATGTGTGCTGAGCCCCCTTCTATTCACCCTGCTAACACACGACTGCACACCATCGTACAGCTCCAACCACTTCATCAAGTTTGCGGACGACACAACAGTGGTAGGTCTCATCAGCAACAACGATGAGACGGACTACAGGAACGAGGTGAGCCGCCTGGCCTTGTGGTGCGGACACAACAATCTCACTCTCAACGTGGAGAAGACAAAGGAGATTGTTGTGGACTTCAGGAAGAGGGATGCCCAACATCCCCCTCTGACCATCAACAGCACCGCAGTGGAGAGAGTAGACAGCACCAAGTTCCTGGGAGTGCACGTCTCAAAGGACCTGTCCTGGAGCAGGAACACTGCAGCACTGGCAAAGAAGGCTCACCAGCGTCTCTACTTTCTCCGCAAGCTGAAAAGGGCTGGAGCTTCAACCCCCATCATGAGCACCTTCTACAGAGGTGCCATAGAAAGTGTCCTGACCAGCTGCATCACTGTGTGGTTTGGTGCATGTACTGCATCCTGCCGCAAGAGCCTCCAGCGCATTGTGAGAGCAGCTGAGAAGATCGTGGGCACCTCCTTGCCCTCACTGCAGGACTTACACAGCAAACGCCTCACTCGGAAAGCCCACCGCATGGCAGGTGATCCCACACACCCACTACACAGCTGCTTCAGACTGCTGCCATCAGGAAGGAGACTGAGGAGTCTCCAGGCTCGAACCAGCAGACTGAGAGACAGCTCTGTTCATCAGGCAGTCAGAATGCTAAACACTCTGCCTGCTCTGCCTCCCCTCCCATTTGAACTGCCTTAACACTAAAACTTTCTCACATATTATCACTCAACACAAAGTTTTTAACACTAGACTCTGTGTCACCAAACGGGTTTTCACTAAACTCTCGGTCATGTGCTCATACAGTTTGCACTACTTCTCATACTTGCACTAATGTCTGTATTACATCACTGCCTATAATCATAATACTGTTTACATTCTCTGTTTACATTTATTAATACTGTTTACTTTTATTACTACTGCTTACATGTAATTACTACTGTTTACATTTATTTACACTACTCTAATATCTACACCACTGCTGGTACATATACAGTGTGCTCTGAACGGTCTTATTTAGGGATGCCCAATGTGCCTTACTGCATATGCCACTTTTTGCCTCTACAACAACATCAACTACTACCTCATACATATACTGTGTACATTGACTCATACGCTGCTTTGCCACTTTGCAAATGTCAATGCTAGAAACCTTTAGTTTATTTTAGTTATACTTTTTATACTCTTTTTTTATACCACTATGCAAAAAAAAAAACTCAGGACAGTGTTAGTTTTACTATTTTTATGCTTATGTCTATTATTATATGTTTCAGTGTTTCAATGTTTAGATGTTTACTGTTGCACCGAGGGACTGAGAGAAACGCAATTTCGGTCCTGTGTATGTCCTGCACTGTACATATTGCAGATCTGACAATAAAGTTGACTTTGACTTTGACTTTGACTACACCTCTGGGCCACCGTAGTGTTCACTACAGGACTATTTCTAAACTGGGATTCAGTTTGAGTCGTAATTTATTTAGTGCCAAAAGGTGTTTTGTTTTTTGTTGTTTTTTTTTTTTTAGATGTTCAACTCGATCCTTTCAACAGGGAGAAACTTTCAGGAAGTTTGCCAAAGGACGGTCTTAGCGGTGCAGGAAAAAAATCTATTTTTTAAAAAGAATCTAGATTCTTAGTCCTGGCGATTCAGAATCGATTCTAAAAGCCCCAAAATCGGAAAAGAAAAAAAAAATTTTTACATTAAAACCCAAAATATAAGGAAAATAAAACCATAGTATATGAAAGAATACATAAAACTACATGAAGTCTGTTTACTTTTGTATTTATATATTTTGAATTATTTGTCTGTGATGGACTGGAGACCTGTCCAGGTGTCCCCGGTCTCTCACACAGTGATGGCTGGACATGGACACCAGTGACCCCCCGTGACTCTTAAAGGAAGAAGTGGGTAAAGATGATGGATGGATGAATTATTTGTTCCTAGATTTTTATTTTTATTTTATTGCTTTACAGAAATCCAGGAAACTAAGCTAATACTGGTAAATTTAAGTTACATAATTTAATGCATTCCTGTATTATTTGTTCCTATTTTTGGTATAAATGTCAAACGATGCAAAAAATTTGCTACAATAAGGAACCTAAAATTATTGTTTTAAATAAATGTTCTATTTGTTTACTTTGTTGTTTAATATTCTCAGTTTAAAATTATTGTTTTAAATGTTCTATTTGTTTACTTTGTTGTTTAATATTCTCAGTGTAAAATTATTGTTTTAATGTTCCATTTGTTTACATTGTTGTGTATTCTTTTCAGCTTGTCAGTTACAAAACTGAAACTAAATTTATGACCATTTTAATAGAAAAATCGTTTCTGAATCGAAAAATCGATTTTGAATCGAATCGTGACACCAAAAATCGGAATCGAATCAATTCTCCAGACACTGAGATATTTGCACCCCTAGGTCAGATGGGGGCCACTGATAATCTTGGTGTGGCTCCACTCCTCTTTTTAACATTCATTGCTGAAATTAGCATTCCTTGAGAGCATGCATAGTTGCTTCGCATGCAAAATTTTAAGTAAAGACCTCCAGTCCTCTTCGACTAACAAACCAAATCAAAAAAAGGCGTTCAATACAGGATCAACTGGACTTTATCAACGCCTTTTTTTGATTTCATCATGCCCTGGACGACTGAGAATCTTCACCAGCATATAACAAACCAAAGTTTAGCTCCACATTTGCAGAATTTTGTTGTTTTTCGTTTGTTTTTTGTTTTTTTGGCTAAGGTTGAGTTGCTGTGGTGACCATTGCATATAAAACTGTTTGACTAGGGGTGTCAAGTCAGTGGGGATGCCTACAATTTTTCAAGAAACAACGTTACGCCAGGTCCCCCCCTTTGGTGCCACCCCTGCCTTTTAAAGGAAGATACACGAGGTGACAATAAATGGACATCTTCGTATTAAACACTACTGTCTCTTTTCCCGACATAATTCACAGATTTTGCTTGTGTGTCTCACTGTTCTCTGGAAAAATGAGCTCCAACTAAACTGTGTCTGTTGCTCAGTGGTTAATGAAACAATACAGACTTTAACCACTGAATGTGAAAATGTGTGTGCCATGAAAATATTTCTCATCTTATCTGCTCAGCTGTGTTTTTATTCCTGTTATCACTTGACTTGGATTTGTGACCTTCACAGGGAACTGTCAGTAAAGTGCATTTATCTGCTGAAGGAAGAAAGTTGATTAAATACGACAATGGGTTTTTGTTTTACGATCCATCACAGATACATGATGTAGAAATGTGACACAAGCGCATTTTACAGATAAATTAAAATGTTTTCTATAAAAGAAATGTAAATTTATAAATATAGATAAACTCTGTATTTATGGTTACAATCCACTGCAATCATACTGAGGACTTCAGATTTGTGTTTTCCAGAAACAAACTCCCATCGGTGGGATCAGTCGTCCCACTGTGAGGCCCAGCAGTGGAGATCAAACATGCATCAATGCACTCGACTGACCGCTCCTTGTTGCCGGTAGCAACCGTGAATGACGATCTGTTCCACAGCTTGAGACGGACCCCTTCACGAGCACAAGGCCGGAGTGTGTGGACGTGTCCTGGTACAATGTGCGTCACTGATCACGTGCAGTCAGGCCCAGGTTTTAGACAAGGACTCTTTTATCTTGGACTTTCCATCACGACTAAAACAAATCAAGGACGTTAGTCAAATGAAACCTCTCCTTTTAATTTTATACACCTTGAGAAGTTGAAACATCATTGA
This sequence comes from Garcialebias charrua, assembly GCA_038048925.1. NCBI lineage: Eukaryota > Metazoa > Chordata > Actinopteri > Cyprinodontiformes > Rivulidae > Garcialebias > Garcialebias charrua. The sequence goes on from JBBPBX010062567.1 coordinate 16,290, forward strand.
ATCATCTATGAGCTCCAAAGATATGTTAAATAAAAAGTCATAATCAGGCAAAAATAGATAATTTAGAGATTTGCCAGCAAAGTTTAAAAAGGTCAAAGTCAACAACTACAGGTACCGTATATGTAAAAATTCTTCTTTTGGCAAATAAATAAACCCTCCACATCCTGCTAAATCACCACTTTATACACTCTGAGAAAAGGGTTCATGAAAGATCAATGATTCATGGGCGTTTTGTTCATGACTAAATGAATATTACATAACTCTTTTACCTGGATAAGGTCCAGAAAAACAAGCTAGACACAATTATTTTGCTTTGACATTACTGGAACAGAAACACACCCTTTAGAGCTGGAGGACGAGAATAACGGCATGTTTTTATTTTATTTTTTCATTTACCCTTTATTTATACAGGTAGTCTCACTGAGCCACGAGAACTCATTTTCAAGAGAGACCTGTTTAGGGAGCAGATGGTGGGGGTTAAGGGCCTTGCTCAGGGGCCCAGAGTGGGGTGAATGAGGGTGGAGGCAGGTGTGGGTGTTTCACCTTTTTTCACCCACATTTTTTGATGTTGTCAGTACCGGGGCTTGAACCGGCGATCTTCCGATCACAGGCCCACCGTCTCTAACCACTGCGCCACCACTCCCCCATGTTTCATGGTTTGTAATACAAGATGTAGCTTAGCTGTAGGTACAGACATTGGAAAAATATAATCAGTGGTGTGGATAGTTCTGCTAATCCGCTAACAGCTAATAGCGGAACAAATTTTTTGGTTTGGCGGATTAGCATTTTCACCAAGGTTAGAAACTGTTAACAGAGTCAACGTCCGCCAAAATAGTTTTCACCAATTTTAAGTCCAATAACAAAATTCACAAGTTTGTTTCTGTCTGTTGTGGGCGTGTCTCAAAGAGTCTGTTAGGCATACTATTAGCTCACTACGTGTACGCATGACAAGACGTGATTGGCCGACACAGCTTGAACAGAAAGAGACAAAGACGTGATAGAGCTTGACTGTTGAGAGATCAAAAGGTTACAATCAGTGGTGAGCATAGTTCCGCTAATCCCCTAACAGCTAATAGTAAAACAATTTTTTTTGTTTAGCGGATTAGCATTTTTGCTAAATGTAGAAACTGTTAACGGAATCAACATCCGCTAAATTAGGTTTTGCCAACTTTAAGTCCGTTAACAAAATTCACAAGTTTGTTTCTGTCTGTTGTGGGCATGGCTTACTATGTGTACGCATGACAAACCGTGATTGGTTGACACAGCTTGAACAGGAAAGAGACAAAGACGCGATAGAGCTTGACTGTTGAGAGATCAAAAGGTTATAATCAGTGGTGGGCATAGTTCTGCTAATCCGCTAACAGCTAATAGTGGAACAATTTTTTGTTAAGCGGATTAGCATTTTCGATAAGTTTAGAAACTGTTAACGGTATCAACGTCCGCTAAATTAGTTTTCGCAAACTTTAAGTCCGCTGACAAAATTCACAAGCTTGTTCCTGTCTGTTGTGGGCGTGGCTTTACTACGCGTACGCATGACAAGATGTGATTGTCAACACAGAGGTGGCAAGTTGAAGTTCTGTGATTGGCTTACTACGTGTACATGTTACAAGACGTGATTAGTCGATGCAGCTTGTACCGGAAAGAGACGTAGAGGTGTGACACTGACAGTCGTCAGAGCAGTTAGCGGTTTAATACTAGCGAAGCTAACTTTTTAGTTAGCAGAAAATGGATTAGCGAAGCTAACTTTTTGGTTTGCTGTGCCCACCACAGCAATTTTTTAAATTATATTTTGCATTTTACAATGAGAAAAGCTAAATGTAGAGAAATGAGATTGCTCATTTTATGTCTCAGAACTTTGACAGCAGCATTGCAAGGATTCAAGTTTCTTTATTTGTCATTCACACCACATGTGGTGCATGTGGTGGAACGAAATTGTGTACACAGAGTCCCAGTTAAGTATAAAATGTAAAAGAAAAACAGTAATAAGATCTAAGCTTTGAACTAAGAAAAACTTTAACTAAAAACACACTAAGCACTAGTACAAAATATAGTAGTATAAAAACATTAGTAGCAGCACAAACATGAGTGTGAGCAGATGAGTTCGAATGAGCACATCAACATGAAACAGATCAGCAGCAACATGATGTGATATTTTCACAGTGATTATCCTGGTTAGATATTCATGAGTCTAACAGCCTCAGGGTAGAAGCTGTTCCTCAGTCTTGTGGTTCTACACTTAATGCTTAATGCTGGGTGTTTCTTATTTTAGAGATATTGTGCAGAAGGAAGAAGTGGGTCCCGGTAATATTTTTAGTGTGGGGGTTAAATGACATTCCAAAAATCACATCAAGGCTCTTCACACTATTGGAGTTAAAGGTATTATTACATAACCCATTTCTAGTACATTTTATCTGGTGAGCCACACTGCTTCATGATAAAGAGGATTGAGGGGAGTCGTTTGAGCCTATTTTAATCCTTATTTGGCTCAGGTGACCGAGTTCTCTCGCTCTGAGCAGCTAACACACACAACATGAGAAAACTGTCACATGAGCTCTGATAGCACCTCCAGCTGCCTTGACCTCTTGTTTGCTTCACATTTTCTTGTTTTACTACGTTTGATCATCTGGTAAAAAAAACAAAAAAAAACCTTCATAACCAGTTAGAACAAGAACTGAGTGCTGAATGAATGAAGAGGCTGAAACTAAGAAGCAGAACACTAGCTTCTTCTTCTTCTTTCGGCTTTTCCCTTTTCAGGGGTCGCCACAGCGAGTCATCCTCCTCCACCTCACTCTGTCCTCTGCATCCTCTGTCCTCACTCCAACTACCTTCTCCAATATACCCACTGTCCCTCCTCTGGACATGTCCAAACCATCTCAGTCTGGCCTCCCTAACTTTATCTCCCAGTTGTTCAACATGTGCTGTACCTCTGATGATCTCATTCCTGATCTTATCCATCCTTGTCACTCCTAAGGAGAACCTCAGCATCTTCATTTCTGCCACTTCCAGTTCTTTCTCCTGTCTTTTTGTCAATGCCACTGTCTCCAGACCATACAACATAGCTGGTCTCACCACTGTCTTGTAAACTTTTCCTTTGACCTTTGCTGACACCTTTTTGTCACAAATCACTCCTGAAACTTTTCTCCATCCACTCCATCCTGCCTGGACTCTCTTTTTCACCTCTTTACCACATTCCCCATTTTCCTGGACAGTGGACCCCAAGTACTTGAAGTCCTGCACCTTTGTGACCTCTGCTCCTTGTAGCCTCACTGTTCCACTGGCCTCCCTCTCATTCACACACATGTACTCTGTCTTACTACGGCTGACTTTCATTCCTCTTCTTTCAAGTGAATACCTCCACCTCTCCAAGTTCTCTTCCACCTGTTCCCTGTTCTCACCACAGATCACAATGTCATCTGCAAACATCATAGTCCATGGGGATTCCTGCCTGACCTCATCTGTTAGTCGGTCCATCACCAGAGCAAACAAGAAGGGGCTCAGAGCCGATCCTTGATGCACTCCCACCTCCACCTTGAAGCTATCTGTCACTCCTACAGCACATCTCACCACTGTCCTGCTGTCTTCATACATGTCCTGTACCAGTCTAACATACTTTTCTGCCACTCCAGATTTCCTCATGCAATACCACACCTCCTCTCTTGGCACCCTGTCATATGCTTTTTCTAAATCCACAAACACACAATGGAGTTCTTTCTGACCCTCTCTGTACTTCTCTATCAACATCCTCAAAGCAAAGATGGCATCTGTGGTGCTCTTTCTTGGCATGAAACCATACTGCTGCTCACAGATAGTCACCTCTTGTCTAAGTCTTGCTTCCACAACTCTCTCCCAGATCTTCATTGTGTGGCTCATCAACTTAATTCCCCTGTAGTTGCTACAACTCTGTACATCACCCTTGTTCTTAAAAATGGGAACCAGCACACTTCTTCTCCATTCTTCAGGCATTTTCTCACCCTCAAATATTCCATTAAATATTTGAGTCAAAAACCTCACTGCCATCTCTCCAAGACATTTCCAAACCTCCACTGGTATGTCATCAGGTCCTACTGCCTTCCCCTTCTTCATTCTTTTCAGAGCTTTCCGGACTTCACCCTCACTAATCTTTCCCACTTCCTGGTCCACAGTTTCTATTACCTCCACTCTTCTTTCTCTTTCATTCTCTTCATTCATTAGCTCCTCAAAGTAATCCTTCCATCTTCCCATCACACTCTCCTCACTTGTTAGAACATTCCCATTCCCATCTTTAATAAGCCTAACCTGCTGCACATCCTTTCCAGCCTGATCCCTCTGTCTTGCCAATCGGTACAAGTCCTTCTCGCCCTCTTTAGTGTCCAGTCTCCCATATAACTCAGGGTAGAAGCTGTTCTTCAGTCTTGTGGTTCTACACTTAATGCTTAATGCTGGGTGTTTCTTATTTTAGAGATATTGTGCAGAAGGAAGAAGTGGGTCCCGGTAATATTTTTAGTGTGGGGGTTAAAT
>JBBPBX010062568.1:4613-20786 GCA_038048925.1 Garcialebias charrua
TATATAGCTCGGTCATCCGGCTCGGAGTAGAGCCGCTGCTTCTCCACATCGAGAGGAGCCAGTTGAGGTGGCTCGGGCATCTGGTTAGGATGCCTCCTGGACGCCTCCCTGGTGAGGTGTTCCGGGTATGTCCCATCGGGAGCAGTGTTGTTTTTGACAGCCATTTTGATATCAGTTTTAGTCATAGTCTTTTAGACTAAAATACTTCTTAGTTTTAGTCTGTTTTAGTCATTTCTATATTTAATGGTTTTAGTTCAGTTTAAATCGACAAAAACTTAAAAAATTTAAGTCTAGTTTTAGTCTTTAAAAAAAAAAAGAAAACATATTAGTCAGCTAAAAAAAGTTAATTTTGGGTTTAGTTCCTCTTTAAAGTATGTTGAACAAACAGGCAACACATAGGCAACATACAAACATAGGCAACATACAAACAACACATAGGCAACATACAAAATGAAGGAAATTGTATCTGTATTATAGTTCAGAAAGTCTATTTTTTTTATTTTTTGCTCGTTATTCTATTGCACAATTCATAATCCAAATCAAAATAATAATAAATGGAGCACTGAGTTTGTCACTGAAGATTATAGAATTTATCTGACAATACTTTATGCAGTTATTATAAATCAAGTCAGCTGTTTTGTCGACCAGTCATCATCTCGAAGGGAGAGGTAGTTTTTATTTTAATCACGATGGTTACTGAACAACACGATAAAAATCCACTTTTTGGATGAGTTTTGTACCTGGATGTGACAAACGCTGAAATAACTTCATTTATTTACTCTCTGAAGAAAAAGAACGGCTTTTTCTCCGGTGAGTGTGCTTGTGAGTCACGGCTGAGTTCTTAACTCAAGTAGTCATGGGAGTTGTAGTTCTTTCCCTCTGACCTATCACAGTGTGTCTCTACAGCCCCGACAACCAATCACAATACATAAACAAACGCCACGGCCATTTTGAACAGAAAGTAGCTATCAGTTAGCAAAAGTTTCCGGACTTTTCAACACATAAAAACGCTTATAAACAGAGCAGTAAAATTCTGAAATATAGCAAATCACTTTCTACAGTTACACTAAGATCAACGCTCAGCAACACAGCGATTCAACTGTCGAAAACAACGACGGACTCTCTCGGAACCGTCTCGAACCGTTCGGTCCACAGCAGATCCTGGACACACCAAACCACTGAGCAGAAAAAGTTTCTGACAGCATATGCTTGTTTACCCGCTTCAAATGCAATAACTACACAACAGCACTTCCTCGCAGTTGTTATAAATGAGCTTATTAGGCAAAAAGTTGACGCGGAGGTCAAACGTGAATGCGCTATTCTGTGACAAGTCAGCAGCAGTGAGTCCAAACAAACAGAACCAGAACCTGACCCACACACACAGCAGCGACAATTCTATAACCAAACAGCTTCAAACAAGGACAGGATTTATATAAAAAAAAATACATACATTCGGTTCTTCTCTTCTCTCACAATTGGGTTAAATACAAAATAAGTCCATAAATCTTTTCTGGGCTGGCGGCCGGCCGGCCGGCCACCGACCGAGCCCCTTCGTTCGTGCAACATGCTGCTGCAGGATCTTCCATGGTCCAGTTTGAAAAGGAAGTCACAGGTGAGCGGCGCGCAGCGCGTGGCCATGCTGCATCAACACCGCGGTGGTGGGCGTGACCAAACAGCTGACTTTCCGACACAGAATATAATTATGGGCACTTGGGCAGAAATATAAATTATTGATTGAACGAAACATTTTCGTTCAGTCTCGTCTCGTCTAACGAAAACTCACACACATTTCGTCACGTTTTAATCATTAAAGAGCAATGATTATTTAGTTACCGTTTCATTATTGTCATGAAAAAAGGGGGCGTTAACGAAAAATTTACGTCAGCGTTACGTCAACGAAAACAACACTGATCGGGAGGAGACCCAGAGGAAGACCCAGGACACGCTGGAGGGACTATATTTCTCGGCTGGCCTGGGAACGCCTTGGGATTCCTCCAGAGGAGCTGCTCCAAGTGGCTGGGGAGAGGGAAGTTTGGGCCTCCCTACTTAGGCTGCTACCCCCGCGACCTGACCTCGGATAAGTGGAAGAAAATGGATGGATGGATGGATGGATATATATATATTTTTGCGGTTTTAATTAGTTAATTATTTTTTGCATCTTGAGATCCTATGACATCATCAACTACTCGAGCACTACTCGAGTATTATTATGTTAATATCAAGTTTTAAAATTATGTACTCGTTCAACCCCTAGCGTCAACATGTTGTGTGAGATTGAGAGAGTCCAAAAGAGACTTAAAATCTGTTGCCAGAGGGGAAGAGGAATTATCAATGTGGATATTTAAATCTCCAAGAAAAATATTTTTCATAGGAGAGGTGTAGAAAAAAGTGAGGAGATCATGCATCTCTGAGTTGAATGAAACATGCTGTTTGGGAGGCCTATAAATCAATATAACATTCATCAGGAGGGGGGCTTTGAGGTTGAAGGCCAAACATTCAAAAGAAGAAAAGTTAGGGTTATACTGGTAATGTTCAAGTTTAGGGTTAGGTTTGTACGGTTAAAGTTTAGGTTTAGGGTTAGGTTTGTACTGGTAAAGTTCTTTTTTTCCCTTTTCTAGATGGCCTCCCTTCTCACCTTACAGCCATCCTCTCACACCGATATAAATTTTTTTAATAGAGAGAAAGGAAAGATAGAAAGTAAGACAACAAAACACAACAATTATCCACAAAAAGAGCACAAGGCCAACACATCCAACCTTCGTCCGCAATCCCGCAAAGCACATGACAGAACACAGCAATGAAACATACATAATAATAATAATGTAATAATGTGTTTGTCTGTCATCTGCGTATGTTTCCCATACACAGACGAAATTCGTCTCTGCATTTAACCCAACCACCTCAGGTGGTGCAATGAGCAGCCAGAGGGCGTTTGGGGAGCTGGAGAATTAGGTGTGCACTCATAGACACCCCAAGGTGTGTAGTGGCCGGGACGCGAACCCGCGTCCTTCGGGTCCCAAGTCAAACGCCCTAACCACTACACCATCTTGGCTCCATGCATAAAGACTAATAATATTCACGACTTTGCAGTAGATTTCCATAAATAAACATACCCATACCTACAAATGGGCAGCACGGTGGCACAACTGGTAGAGCTGCTGCCTCTCAGCGAGAAGGTTGCCGGTTCAAATCCCGGTCCGGGGCCTTTCTGGGTGGAGTTTGCATGTTCTCCCCGTGCATGCGTGGGTTTCCTCCGGGTACTCCGGTTTCCTCCCACAGACCAAAAAACATGCTTGTTAGGCTGATTGGTGACTCTAAATTGACCCTAGGTGTGAGTGTGAGAGTGGATGGTTGTTTGGTGTGAGTGAGACAGGTCCCTCTTGTAAATGAGTCCCCGTGACTCAACGAGGCTAGCCTGTATAAATAAAGGTTGAATGAATGAAAAATATATATATACAGTGTACATACATATACATTCATATCACATATCCATCTACATATCTGCATATGATATTTACATATACATCCCTGCATCCATTTGTGTGTGGCTGTGAGCATGCATAAGTGAATAAGGTTCCTCCAATAGAACATTCAGTAGCGAGCGTGAAGCATCAGAGATCCGCCCTCCCAAGGCCCGAGGCAGACGAAGGGGCGATCAAAGCCCAAGACCCCAAGAAGGACCCCGAGCCCAGAGTCCCCAGGGCCACCCGAACAGGACGAGCCACTCACCCACTCCCCAGATCCGACCAAGGGGGAGAACCGGACGAGCTCCACCAGCGACTACACACAATGACCCCCGGGGGGCCAACAGCGACAAACTCACAGGCCCCCGCGGAGCCCGTTGCAAGAGCCCGCTGCACTGACGTAGCCCCAGGCCCGGGCACTGGGGACGCCCACCCCTCAGGCCCAGACCCGATAGGACCAGAGGACCCGAGCCCCACCAGGCAGCCACCAGGCCGAGCCGACACACGCCCAAGCGCCCAACCTCCGAAAGCGACAGCAAGGGCCCCCAGCACGCCCGCAGGCAAAGGGACACCCACCCGGGGGCCACGTGGTAGGAGCGCGACGGCAAGTAGCCTCAGATGTAACAGAGAGGGGCAGTCCAAATCCCAGCCTGAAAATTAGACATTCATACACAGACACACTCACTCAGACCCACTCTCATCTTCACTCACACAAAGACATACAATAACGACACGTTCCATTCATAATCCTGATGCACCCTCTATACCCCCTAGGTCCAAGACATGTACTGGTTAAGTTCAAGTTTAGGGTTAGGTTTGTATTGTTAAAGTTTAGGTTTAGGGTTAGGTTTGTACTGGTAAAGTTCAAGTTTAGGGTTAGGTTTGTACTGGTAAAGTTTAGGTTTAGGGTTAGGTTTGTACTGGTAATGTTCAGGTTTAGGGTTAGGTTTATACTGGTAATGTTCAAATTTAGGGTTAGGTTTGTACTGGTAAAGTTTAGGTTTAAGGTTAGGTTTGTACTGATAATGTTCAGGTTTAAGGTTAGGTTTGTACTAGTAATGTTCAGGTTTAGGGTTAAGTATGTACTGTTAATGTTCAGGTTTAGGGTTAGGGACACAATTAAGCTACAGTATATAAATGAATGAAAAATGAATGGAAGTCAATGCAAAGTCCCTGTAAATCTGGTAAGACAAACACGTGTGTGTGTGTGTGTGTGTGTGTGTGTGTGTGTGAGTGTGTGTGTGTGTGTGTGAGTGCGTGTGTGTGTGTGTGTGTGAGAGAGAGAGAGACAGAGAGAGACAGAGAGAGAGAGAGAGAAATAGTCACAAATCTATATTTCATCACTTTTATTGGAAATTTGGTCAATTTTCACCACTTGATCAGCAGTTTGCACTGACACAGCACTATTAGTTTACTTTATGTACTATTACTGCAGCTATTACCCCCCTCCCCCCAAATCCTAACCCTAGGGGCTTGAACCGGCGATGTTCCGATCACAGGCCCACCTTCTCTAACCTCTGTGCCAAAGGTGGGGGAAACATTCCAGTAACTCACCTAGTTCAAAGTTCACTATCAAAAAACCTCCTAGCGTTCTACATTCTTCACATTTCCCAGGTGTGGTCGTATTTATACTTTTATGTTGCAATGCCTGGCTGAAAAAGAAAAGTGATCAAAGCCCTGAGTTGCTTGCCTACTTTCAAGTCTGGAAGGAGCTTTTCAGATGGAGCTTTAGCAGCGTGGATTGTAACCAGATGTTGGCTATTCTTCCTTCGCAGAGTCCCGGCACTTGTTTCCTTAATCTCATTGTATTTGGTCGTGGTGCAGGTGGAGCTCAGCCTCAGTCCACACGTGGCTGTTGCTACTGAAACACTGCACGCAGGTTGTTTTGTTGTCTCACTGCATGGCAGATGCAACTGTCTGGTAACTGCAACAGCTGTATGCAAAGCAGGAAGCAGGATGTTCTGCTCATGGCTAACTTGAAAACTGTGCACAACACTAGCTAAACTTTGTCTGGAAAGCTACCAAAAACAGTTCAGTTGGTTAACTATAAACCCAGGGATTTATTTTACTTTAAGTAAAGGCTTCCGTTCCTTGGAGAAATGCAGCTCCTCTGCTGTCCATGAATGCCAGTGGGGGGTTTAAACTAAAATGCTAAGAAGGGATGATGCTGTTTTAGTCTAATGTTATAAAAGATAAAATGCACAGTCTTATGCAATATTGAGAGATTATGTGCAATGTGATTGTGTTGTCATCTACCATCACACCAAATTTGATCTTGATATCTGTAAAATTCACTTACCGGTACTTGTAATCGAGCAATACTAATAAGAGTAAAAAAAAAACACATGTAAATCAGCTGAAGTCAAAAAATCTGTGGTCATTTTAAAAGGGTCCCTGTAGGGTTTTGAATTTGAAGTTGTTTCAAGCATGCTGACTTCCTTCACTTAGCAGGTATGACACATGTCGCTGCACTCATCCTGTTATTCAACAGGAAGGAGAATGATATTTCAGGAAGTGAAGTAAAAGTACAACAGTTGCTCAACCTCTCACCATCTCAGCTCTGGTGAGGCAGTGCAGCCACGTCGTGCTGTGGTCTTCTCCCTCGTTCTTTAATCAAACAATCACGATTACATTCAATTTTGTTACAAACAAAGATGGCAAATGTCAGAGTTTCATCTGAACTGCAGGTCAGAATCTGCTCATCATTCACATGGATCTGATCGACAAGGCCACACTGTATTTGTGCTCAGAAAACAAACGGAATAAATAAATAAATTGATTATGATCGTTCTGTATTGGTCTCTCCTTGTGAGTCATCGTGTTGGATGCTTTAACAAACTGACTGTAGAGTTCCAACAGGAATCTTCTCCTAAACATGATCACTTGTCTTGGGGATCAAATTGTACAAAGTGAGATTTTTTTCAGTTTTATCCTTGTACTGTGATGATCCCCACCGACAGGATTCACATGGAGCCAAAGCAGAAGGAAGTGGAATGTGGTGAAATGGGACTGAGTCACACTGGAACAAAGGCCAGAAAAAATGAGAATATTGTATACAAAAACGATTCTGTAACAAAGTGGAGTTCAGCTTTAAATCCAGCGAGGAGACAGAAAGTGTCTGATACAGAGCTGTAGCTAATAGTGCTGTTCTATACTTCACAGTTTGGTACAGCTGCAGCTAAATGTGTAGATAAATACAGGGCTGGTACTCCAATATCCATATACTGTAGTTTTAGGGCATCTGTGCGGTGTCATGTTTTAGCTTCAATATGCTCAATCTAAACAATTTTTATGATTATTAAATAACTATTTTTTGCTTTCCACTGTTCATTAACTGTGAACTAGAATTTTAAATTTTCTGTGAACATGTATTATGTAAGCAGAGAGCTCAATGACTTTGATAAAATTAGCTGGAAAAAGTAAAAAAAAAACGGAGTTTAAGCTAAAAGAAGCAGGACACTGGCTAAAAGCTGAAATGAGCAATAGCCATAAAACGGTTGTAAGCTCAATCATCCAGGTAGATAACAACAAGCTGCTCAGGCTGTTTCTGTGAGTAGCAAGTCGACCATCTGGTCTAAACATTTGATTGTTGTACATGACGATTGCTTGTTTTTGATGGGTGTTTTCTGCACATGTTAAAAGCCTGCTTCTGAGATTCCAGCCGGAGGTTGACTTGAACCACTGCAGTGAAGGCTACCTATGGGACAGATCTGGTTGGTAGGCCATAGACTGAGGAAGTCTTCTGAATGGGGGAACAAAAACATGTATCACTTAAAGAAACTGGTCCAGATGACATGATTTAACCTTTTTGTTGAACATAGCCATAATAAAAAAACTCTATAGAACAAAAAAACCATCTACAAGTGAAGCAAAGCTAAAAATAGCAGAAGAATAGACACCGTACTTTCCGCCTTAATAGTTGCACCGCCGTATATGTCGCATCAGTCCAATTATGTCCAATAAAGTCGAAAAATCCATAAACGTGTCGCACCTCTGTATGCGTTGCATCTATTATGCGTCACCACTGACGTGTCGTGTATGTTACGCGTCACAGCTGACAACCCAGAAATGTAGGCCGGTGTTTTGCCAAAAATGGATTGGCTACCAAATGGCCACAGGAGTGTGCATGGAAGGACTTTAACAAGATTAAAACTTAAAAACAATTATTTGTTTGCTGAAAATTATAGCAAAGATGTGTCTGAGCTGAATTTTTCCTTAATAAATGCACACAATGGTCAAATCAGCTGAATTTAAATAGTTTTGCTTTGTCGGCCCTTCCAAACGTGCGCGCGAAACAAAAGGAAACCGTGCATTTCTTTAAAATTTAACAAGATAAACATCTTAAAAAATATATTTGTTTGCTGAAAATTATAGCAAAGACGTGTCTCAGCTGAACTTTTCCTTAATAAATTAACAGAATGGTCAAATCCGCTGAATTTAAATAGTTTCGCTTGTCGGCTCTTACAAACGTGCGTGCGCTGAGAAAACCTTCATCTCTTTAAAATTTAACAAGATAAACACCTTAAAAATATATTTGGTTGCTGACATTATAGTGAAAGTGTGTCTCAGCTGAACTTTTCTTAATAAATGCACTTTGACGGTTAAAACATGGCAAAATGAAGCCGACGAAATAAAGCACCTTTAAAACTACTTCACGCTCACCCGCCCATAATGATGACAGAAACACCTATTTATATATATTTATTTTTATTCAAAACCTTTTAATTCTTCATCCTCTGTGTTGCTAGTGAAGAGTTCTGCCAACTCCTGATGTAACACGTAGTTCAGACCTCCAGAGAGCAGGAGGCCGTGCTGCGACAGAGTGAGTCCGAGCAGAGGAGTCTGCTGTCGGACACATGAGCTGGGAACGGTTGGTGGACCCTAGCGGCCGAAAGTGGTACTGCGCCCCTAGCGGCCGAAAGTGGTACTGCTCCATTTTTTCGTCAGAATGAATGGAAACGGTCATATCTCAGCCAAAAATTGGTCTAAAAATATGGGGGGAAAATCCATAAATATGTCGCTTCGCCGCATAAGTCGCAAGACATGCAAATTAGGCAAAAAACTGTGACTTATAGACAGAAAAATACGGTAAGTGTTAAAAATTCTAAGTCATTAGCTATAAGCTAAACAAAGCAATGTGCCAGCTTAGAGCTAAAAGTTGCAAAAGGCTAAAATAAAAAAAAAGTTTTCCTTCAGCTGATCTCTTCTTCAGGGGTCTCCACAGCGAACTAACTCGTACAAAGACTTGGTAATTGTTTGTATGCCAAATGTTCTTCCTGACGCAACCACAAACCACCAAGCTACCACAGCCCTCTATGTGAAGCAGAGAGCTGCTATCTTGGGTGCCCAGGGAGCAGATAGTGGGGGTTAAAGGCCTTGCTCAATGGTACAGAGTGAGGCAAATGAGGGTGGAGGCAGGTGTGGATGCTTCACCTTTCCCACCCACATTTTGATGTTTTCAGTCTGGGGAGTTGATCTGGCGATCTTCCGATCACAGGTTCACCTTCTCTAACATCTGTGCCACCACTCCCCATCTAAAATAATCAAAATGTTAAATAAAAATTAAAAGTAGCAATATGTTTGTTTATGTTTATGTTTATTAAATTTGTTCATTTTTTTTACAAAAGAAACAATACAAGACAATCTCATAAATGATTGTGTACAAAATGTAAAAAAATGAAAGGTAGCCGAAAGAAGAAGAATATGTACTAATAATATGCTAGCTAAAAGTAGTAAGACAGTAGCTAAAAGCAGAAAAAAGTATATCTAAAACTATTATAGGTAGTTATTAAAGCTAATAATATCAAAACTAGGCTAGCTAGACTAAAAGTAGCAAAATGTTGGGGATAGCTAAAACCTAGCCTGGTTAAAACCAGACCCTTGTCCTTCACTTCGCTTCGTACTAGGGTCTGGAGTTTCTCCTATAGAGAACCGATTCTTGCTGGAGGCGTGGCCTCTGCTGAGGTTACCCAATCGTTAACGTTTGGCCGTGACGTATGTTGCGCGGAGCTGCAACATACGTCACGTTAGCCTGCCCAGTCCAGGCTAACTGTTCAGATAAACAGCTCAGAAACCACTCGGTGGATATTTTTTCTGCTACCAGTGTGTAATTATATGTCTTTAATTTACTAACTGTTGGCCTGGATGAAACATTTGAGATAAAATTCGATTTTTTTTATAATTTATTTTCGTAGCGCCCCCGAGGTTGTTTGGAAAATGTCAAACCGAAACAATTTAAATCTAGCAGATTTGACCATTTCGTGAATTGATTTGGGAACTGTTAAGCTCAGGAACCCTTGTGCTATAACGTCAGCTAAGAAATATATTTTTTCTCAGCAAAGAAATAATAGTTTTTTACCGTGTTTTCTTGTAAATTCCTTCGTGCCGGCAGCCATTTTAAGCAGGGCAAACTGAAAAACGTCAAACCGAAACAATTTAAATCTAGCAGATTTGACCATTTCGTGAATTGATTTAGGAACTGTTAAGCTCAGGAACCCTTGTGCTATAACGTCAGCTAAGAAATATATTTTTTCTCAGCAAAGAAATAATAGTTTTTTACCGTGTTTTCTTGTAAATTCCTTTGTGCCAGCAGCCATTTTAAGCAGGGCAAACTGACGACGTCAGTCGACGTCGTTCAAAACTCCGCCTTCTGTTCTCTGATTGGTCTGGTCAAAAATCTACCGGCGAAATCCTTGTCTATGGGAGAAGTCCCAGACGGAGCAGTGAAGGGAAATGAGAATTGAGCGGAGCTGCGTAGGAAGGCAAGGGCCAGGCTAGCTAAAACCTAGAAATAACAGAATGTAAGCAAAAAATAAAAGTATCAAAATTAGCTATAACTTTTTACAGATACAGTACTAAGCTAACCTTTGGAGCAGCTGTAGCTCAACATTGTAACATTGTTGTCTAAAATCTTAGTAATATAATTTTGGATTTGGCTCAGTGTCTCTGCAAAGCATTTCATAAACCACTGAAGGGATTGAAAAAACTTCTTAGAAAGTAATTTAGTTGATAACTCGAAAAGAAAGGTGTTGTTAAAGGAGACCACATACTGTATTTTTTTTTTTTTAATTTTATGGTATTTCTGTGGGCTATCCAGACCATATTCATTCAATTTAATGCACAAAATAATTCTTAGATAATAAAATATCCCCTTTCTAGTTATGCATTTTCTGACTTCCGTTCTAAACGACCGGTTTATGATAATGAGCTCTGAATGCCACGCCCTACAAAAATCTGTTTACATTTACTCCGCCCTCTGAAACAGCCAGTATCTCTAATATGTTGTTGTTTTAAAATTAGCTCTTTTTTAATTACTCATTTGACTTACTGTTAGTGCTAGCTTAAGATAACTTACCGAAAGCCGTCTGCGCGCGCCGCCATTAGCAGCTCCTTTTAGCATTAGCCCTCCGAGGCTAATGATAGCTCTTCCTCCTCCGGCACACCGCCAGTTAACCGCTCGTTGCATGCGGCGCTTTTGGGAGCGATCGCTGCTTCAGTCCACACACACACAAAGTTCACAGAGTGTCTCCAGTTAATTTATCCGTATGAGGCAACCTCTGACCGGACCCCACGGACCTCAAAAGCCAGCAGCTCCCAGCAGCTCCCGCACGCAGATGGTCCCTTCGCCGGCGGTCTGCTCGTTTTATTTCTGCCGGCTGCGCGTTGGGAGCGATCGCTAAAAATTGAACTAAAACGTAAAAATAACAATTATACTTTATTTATAAAGCCATTTAAAACAACCACAGCTGCAACAAAGTGCTGTACACATGAAATTAAGAACATTTAAACAAAAGATGAGATGAAATCAGGAATCAGGTGAGGGGCTGGACTCAGGTTTGGTGTGGGTTGTGGCTGCGGTTTGTGACGTCACAAACCGCAGGAAGTGAGAACGAAGTGTTTCTATCACAGACAAATAAATCTACTTAGAGTAAATAAACCACTGGGTGCATTTCTTTGGCCTTAGGACTGTTTTTTTATGAAGTACATACCCAAAGTTGAGTAAAAAAACTATAAAAAGGTGAATTTTGAATCTGTGGTCCCCTTTAAGCATTCGTTCAAGGAATGATAGGCCTTTTATTTAAACAAAGTAAAGGAACAAACTGAAGTATTGATCTCATCATGGTATTACTGATACTAATTGGTATTAATACAATTGATCTGTGGATTGATCTGCATACCTCTACTCTGTTCTAATTTTACTTGTCAGGGGGAACAAAAAACAGCACTTGTTTTCAGGTCAAAGATTAACCAGACATCAGTTGATGTAAAACTGAAAAAAGAAGTGGGCCTCTTTGTCCCACGTCTTGTTGGACAATGTGGCATTTACACGTACTGAAGTTCTCACTTCTCCCATGCGGTGCGTTTGGGGACCTGTAGGAGGGTAGTTTTCCTCCCAAACACATGTAGCAGCTCAGTATTTCTGAAAGATGTGTGCTTCACCTTGAAGAAGCTTACTGATGAAGCAGCATGGATCGGGCTGAGACTCTGATCAAAGAGCAGCAGGTGAAGGTGAGTGGGGGACTTGCACTGGGATCAGCAGAATCTTGTTTAGGGATGTTCCTGCGTCGACCCGGGTGGACTTGTTCAGAATGTTTTTTCTCATTTGTGTACTCTTGAAATTGTCTGAACCTCTGTGGGCCGTCGCAGCTGATGTATCTGGAAATGGTGAGTGAATTAGGCTTGAGATGACGTGACACACTTGTTGATTCCTGGCTCAGGTAGCAGGTCAAAGAGCGAGTCAGTCTGACCCTGCTTCTGGTCGTGGACTCAGCAGAGAGACAGATTTCCTTCAGGTGGAGCCTAGAACAGCCCAGACTAGGATTTCCTCCCTGTTGGATCTCATGTGGAGTCAGTTTCCCCCAGGGTCCACTTGCATTCCCCACTGCTGTTCATTCAGAACCTGATCTGCCTTGTTTGTTGAAGTCGGGGGTCAGACTGGACATCCATCTGCTGGGTCACCACAATCTCAGGCCTGTTTTCTCCTTCAGACCTCTGAGACAGTGAAATGATCATGTTGGCTGTGAGTGGGAGGAGAGTACACGTTGTTCACTCATGCACAGCAGAAAAATAAAACCTGTAGCTGAACAGTGCCAAGATGTTATCAATCTTCATTATCCTAAAACATATTTTGAAGTAAAACAAAATTCTGTACCTTTGTTCAACTTTACTGTTGTTTTAATACTGACTCAGTAAATTTAATGAAGGAGGCAGCTGGTAAGGTTTTGATGCTTATTTAAAACACCGTGAAACTGAAATACACAAATATATAAATTGAATAATGGTTTATTGTAGACTTTAAACTGTATATTTTTTTTGCCCAGTAACATGTGTCTTTAAAAAAAAAATTTAATCACTGGCTGCTGACTAATAGTTAGCAGAGATGCTAATATGAAAACACTTTAGAATAGCTAGCACAATTAGCATTGTGTGGTTGACATTTGCCATAAAGACAGACATGTTATTGTAACTTGAACAGTTATCTAAACACATAGGTTTCAAGGTTTAACAAATAAAAGATATAAAATATGGAAAAATATACAGGAAAGCTATTCAACTGTTGGCCCGGGGGCCAAATCAGGCCCACAGTGTGCTTAGTTCGGCCCAACAATGGGTTCATTTTTAAATAAAACTAGATTTAAAAAAATTAAACAAACTTATTTAATGAGATAACTGCTGGATGTCCGGCCCCTGAGCTCTTGGCTTTCAGTAACTGTGGCCCGCTGAGCAGTTTAGTTGAATAGTCCTGATATACAGTACAGCTATACTGCAACTCATTTCAAAATATAGCAGCTCTGCACAGTATGCTGCTGACTCGTTAAAATGGCAGAACAGATTAAAGGAACTGTCAAGTCATGTTTAAATGGATGTTCTGTACAATACCGTATTTTCTGGAATATAGGTAGCAGCTTTTTATCATTTTTGCATGCCCTGCGACCTATATTCAGGTGCGACCTATTTATGGCTTTTTATAAAATAAGCTGATTTGTAATCATTTATTAACAAAAATTAAACTGAGACACACTCTTACAATAATGTCAGCTAACAAATTAATTTTTTTAGGTGTTTATCCTGCTAAAATTATTCATTTATTAAAGAAAAGTTCAGCTCAGACACATATTTGCTATAATTTTTATCAAACAAATAATTGTTTTTAAGTGTTAATCTTCTTAAAAGCCTTGCTGTGCGCTCCTGCGGCAGACATTTGCAGCTGAGCTAAACACGGTCCACATTTTGACATAGGTGCGACCTATACAGTATTTTCTGGTGTATAGGTTGCACCTGTGTATAGGTCGCATTGTCCAATTATCACCAATAGATTGGAAAAATCCCATGATAGGTCGCACTGGTGTATAGGTCGCACCTACGTTTAGCTCTGCTGCAAATGTCTGCCACAGGAGCGCACAGCAAGGCTTTTAAGAAGATTAACACTTAAAAACAATTATTTGTTTGATAAAAATTATAGCAAATATGTCTGAGCTGAACTTTTCCTTAATAAATGAACGTAATTGTGAAATGAGCTGGATTTAAAAATTTGTTTCACCGAAAGTGATAACAAGCCATATATAGGTCGCACCTGAGTATAGGTCGCAGGCCTTGAAAAAAAAAACATAAAAAGGTGCGACCTATACACCGGAAAATACGGTATATGGATTTTTCCAATTCTTTGGCAATAATTGGACAATGCGACCTATATTTGGGTGCAACCTATATTCCAGAAAATACTGTAGTCATCAATAGTTATTACTCTGCTGTGACATCGGTCATCGAGCATGCGGTATGGAGGGTGGTCTTTGTGTAGGCTAGGCTAACGTTTAGCCAAGTGAGAGCTGGTTTTTGTTTTTGCTTTTCAAGCTTTTTTCAAAAATGACATACTGGTGTGTAAAAAAATGCTACATTAGCTGATAATAAATGTCATAAGTTTGGTCATGTCTTTTAACTGAACTCCCTCCATGTTGCTTCATAAATGTGTGTGTGCTGAGCATTGTGCACTGAATTTGTCAGTGGTGCAGCAACTGCAACAACACTTAGAAAATGACCAGACTATCTCGTTAGGTTCCCAGAACTGATTTTTGACATTTGAAAATTGATTTGCTGCATCTATAAACAGAATATGAAGCCCACCCGTTTTAGGATTCAGTATAAGGGGGTTTCTGAAGACAGCAGCAGTCCTTTTGTCTTCTTAAAACTGAATCTTTGGGACTTTAGCTGTTTAGTCATCTTGAAATTGTGACTCAGACCTTCCCAGCAGTTTGTTTCACCCTCTAATCTTGTCTTTTCATTTCCTGTTGTTTGTCGAGTTTAATCAGTGCTGAGACAACAGATATCAGAACGTCACCTGAGCTTCGTGTCCTGCTGTGTTCTCCTGATTAATGCCTGATTGTTCTGCACGGTGTAAGTCCGTTCGGTCAGTAGTGGGTCACAGTTCAGTCTCCCTGAGCAAAGACAGCAGTGTTGGTTATTTATAGCCTTTCAAGGTAAACAATTGTGAACAAAAGGCTACAACTGTTTCTGCACGACACTTTATAACAGCATCATTCAAGCTTTTCTCCTCTGACAAAACAGTGCGAACTTAGAAAATATTCAGCAGCTAAAGATGTGCAAACAGATGGCTGATAAACCATAGAGTTTATAATAAAATCAGAAAACAGTGGTCACATGTTCAACAATGTTAAAAAAAAGTTGAATTAAATAGGCATTACTCAAAGAGACACATATTAAAACAATGTGTGAACCATGCATGCTAACGTTTTAAACCAAGTTCTATGTTTTGAGGATAAGGTATAGCTTCACTCACAATACATTTTTAGCTTAACGTTTGTAGAGTTTGCTGCTTCATAGCCATTTAAGTTTATTCTAAAATGGATTAGCTATGGTAGCCATTTTGAGTTTCATGAAAATCTGTTTAGAAGTGTTTGAAATATTTTGCTAACAGACAGATAGTATTTATTCTAATAGTTAATGCCAAAGTTTTAAACAAAGATGTTATGCAATTTGTAGTGCTCAGATTATGTGCTGGGAATGACTCTCAGTTACTACGTGTCAAATTTTAGCTCAATATCCATAAAACCAACGGAGTTACAGCTTATGTTGTGTTTGCTAACACTGATTAGCCATAGTAGCCATCTTGAATCTGGATGACTCCAAAAGTCTAACAGTTGTAGATGTATATCCCATTATTAGTTTCTGAGCGTTTCATCTAAAACTATCCAGTGATCCATGAAACATTTTGGTAACAGACACATGTATTTACTGCACCACAGTTTCATGGTGGGATTATTATTGGATTAATACAGAACTACTTACTGTTTTGCTGTGATAATATCCCAACAAGAGAGTGACAATAACAGCACAGATGTTTGTTGCAGTCATTTAATTCAGTGGAACACCTACTCGTGCTTTAGAGCTGAAGAAGTCTCAGTTCTCCATGAGAACAGTGCTCTTTGTGTCTCAGTAGTGATGACTTGTTTTACTTCTCTAAACTTCTTTCCATTTTAAAGCAAGTGCAAATGTTTTTAACATTTTTAAAACAAATGAGAAATGTCAGTTTGGGTCAAACCTTGACTCAGCGTTATGTTTCAAGGATTCAAGTTTTTATTTATTTATTGTCATATCAGCTCACATTTTCATGTTTATGGTGCAAAATTTGGACTCAGGTCCCAGATAAAGAAGCCTACCAATTAACAAATGAATACATCCACAAGAATATATA
>JBBPBX010062569.1:7026-20785 GCA_038048925.1 Garcialebias charrua
TAAGACAGACACCACTGCAGTCTCTCATTATCCATCAGTGTGCAGGTGAAGCCAAAGGCAAGACATGATTTGTTGCATTTTCTACTCTTTGGACTGGAAGGAAGTTGGTTTGGAAGCATATTTGGTGGTGCATCATCTTCTGCTTTGCATTCATGTGGGAGCCCTGTCAGAAACCAGTCCATTATGCTATTTGTTCAATCATTCTTTTTTTTTTTTTCGTTCTTTTTTTTCCCCCACATTGGGAACCACTGGTCTGGATTGTTTTATACTGGGTTTGTTTTTAATAGTATTTCTTTGTATTCACCGGATAAGACCAGCAACTAAAGCTTAGAGACCATTCATTTTTCCAAATTGTGTTATTTTCCAAGATTTCTTAAGATAAACACAATTTTTTACCTAAAGTGTCCTAATATATAGGTTAATATTAACATTTCAACATTTCTATGGTAAAACACCTAAAATGTAAATAAACATTAACAAATTTCAACAAAAACAGTTATATGCTGGTGAAGATTCTCAGTCGTCCAGGACATGATGAAATCAAAAAAGGCATTCAATACAGGATCAACTGAAACAAAAACAGTTATAAGTGTTTTAGATTAACAGAATATTAACTTCTTTATTATGGTGCCTAAATATATGCCCAGGCCTTAAGTGGACCAACTGACAACACTTAACGTGTTTACTGCTTGGTGTGGAAACAGTTTGCTGGAACTCCACTGACTGATGATGCCTTCAGGATGGAGGGTGAAACGTTTCTATAAAAAAGAAACTGTCTAGATGACCCAAATGAGAATTATTGGATTTGGTACCTGGATTATTGAGCATGACCTTTCTTGCAAAGGATGGATAGTTGAGCAACGCGTCTTTAAGAAAAACGGGAGGGAGGGCCCTTGATGTGACATGGGCTTACATGGTGATATGGCGGACGCTCTCTTTATCATAGTATTTTTGACACAAAGCTTTTAATAAAAAACAATAAACACGTTCTCCACTTCCTTTTGCAGAGAAAAACAAATTTTTACATGAAGGCACCATGAATTAGACCGTGAATTTTGGAGCTTTGACAAAAAAGAGGTTTACTCCTGAGGTCAGCCTGTTAGCTTAGCTCGTAGCTTAGCTTCTCAGCTGAGCTGCTTTTAACGATCCAAAAACGCAATTCTGTACGGTTAAAACAGATTTTAAAGAGAAAAGAGAAAGGGAGGAATCTAAATACAGTGAGAGTCACACTTACAGGTTTAGAGGAGCGTCTTCCTTGTGATGACGTCCAACTATCATCTCTCTGGTCAGTGTAGTCGTCTGTCCACTGGAGAAGAGAAAGAGTTAAGTTATAAAATTTTTGTTCCTTCTAACTAACTAGGAGTGTTGACTGATAAATCACACCACTACATGGAGGATGTGATGCCCTCCACAGTTCGTTATAACACCTTGACATTCATTCATTCATTCATTCATTCAACCTTTATTTATACAGGCTAGCCTCGTTGAGCCACGGGGACTCATTTACAAGAGGGACCTGTCTCACTCACACCCAGGGTCAATTTAGAGTTACCAATCAGCCTAACATGCATGTTTTTGGACTGTGGGAGGAAACCATGGTTGTATGCTGACTCGTATTCCACACATAATGTACTGTTTTACATTCAAAGTGGTGCAAAAACAGCCAAATGATCACGACCAAAAAGTGAATATTTAGCTAAAAGTACTGAGAGTTTATTTTCCGGTAACATCAATATAGCTGTTTGAAAGAAGACTGTAATTATCTGATTTGTTTTGTATACACAAACTAGCCAAACTGCCAGGGCCTGCTACCCCAGCTGCTAACAGATTTCAATAAGACTCAAACCTGTGGTTCTTTGCCACCACTGTCCAAGTCCAAGTCTCCATCTGCCTTGTCTTCCAGCAGCCCCTGCACCTGATACTCCAGCACGTAGCTGTCGATGAAGCGCTCCAGCTCTTCTATCTCCTGCGAGCGAGTGCTCCCAGTTTCAGACGATGCAGACGCCACCGAAGAGTTCTCCATGGCAGTCGTTGCTGTGATGGGCGGCGGGGGTGGGGGGGAGTGACCTGTTCAGAGGAGAGAGTAACGGTGTGGAGAAGGCAGTTAGGTGAAAGTTCAGCACAAGAAGCAGCTTTCATGCTGTCACTTGTGATTACATTAAACCTGGAACATCAAGACAAAATAAAAAGTAGAAGTCAATGCATCCAAGATGTTAAATGAATTGTTTAAGAATGTAAACAGAAGGTCGACTGTAATCACAATCAGATTTCTTTCTTTCACAACATTAAAGTCAACTACACATCTTACATACTTTCAGAAAAATAAACACCGTAATAATACCGGTAATTTCATTGCTTACCCTGACAAAATGTTCAACAGCAATACTGTCCTTGTAGGCAGCTTTAGCAGTCACTTAGGTTTATCAAAATAAAAATAATGGACTCATATCTGCCCAAACGATGTCTGGTATCACCGTTCACGTATCCATTCATGTTCATTTCCCTGTTTGCATTTCCACTACTACCTGTCTCTGTTTCTCCTGTTAGCTACCTGACCCCTGACCAACAGTGAAGTGGCTTCCTTTCTGTCTGTCTATTGCTACTAATCTCCTTTACATCATGGCTTTATCACCAGCCATGCAAAGAGGATTTATGGCTGGAGCACGCAGAATGCTATCTGCTGAGTCCTGGGAACTCGGTGGGGAGTCCTGTGCAGTTGCAGTCGACAAGTCAGCTCCACAATGTTTTGGTTCAGGCTGCAGAACTGCAAATATTCTGACATGATCATAAAAAGTATTACCGTAATTTCTGGACTATTGAGTGCGAATACAAGCCGCGCCCACTAAATAAATTAAAAGTTTTCAATTTTGTACATATATAGGCCACGCTTGTCTATAAGCCACGGGTGTCCAACAGGAGATATTTACACAATTTCTTTTTAAACTTTTAGTTAAATATGTACTAGTAACATACACAATACATAAAGTAAATGTTTTTTGTTTGTTTTTCTGAACAGTGACTGTAACAAGGCTGGTTAAAAATAAATAAATACAGCAGCCTACCAGGAAACGCCTAGCTTACGTGCAGCAGCTCTATTTCCTTATTTGACAGCCAGATTGATTGTCTTTAACTTGAAATCTGCATCATCTGCATTTTTTTTGTTGTGTTTTTCATGAGGACGGTGTGTTCATGAAATGCAAAATAACTGACCTGAAGAATTTAGTGAGAGTGCATTTCATTTACGGTAATTTGAAGTTTCATTGGTCGGTAATTTCATTGGTCATATTTTATTTTTTACCTTTAGGTAGTCTCAGTGAGTCATGAGGACCCACCCCTCAAGAGAGTCAAATTGGGCAGCTATGTGAGTACCCGGGTGTGTTGAGGCTAAAGGTTTTGGTGGCAGGAAGCTCGTTAGCCTGTCCCAAAAATAAATGAATAAATTCATTCAACCTTTATTTATACAGGCTAGCCTCGTTGAGTCACGGGGACTCATTTACAAGAGGGACCTGTTTCACTCACACCAAACAACCATCCACTCTCTCACTCACACCTAGGGTCAATTTAGAGTCACCAATCAGCCTAACAAATAAATCTGTCTGCAGTATCTTACTGAGCTACTGACAGGTCTCACTCCAGGGCAACATTTCTACTATTGAAAACAACTTAAACAGTTTATGGTGATTCAAACAAATGCTACAATTGACAGTGACACATTTAAGGCTGGTTTATACTTCTTGTCGCACATCTTTTACCCCCCGTTGAGTGAAAAAAGTTGCGCAACTTCCATCTGCACTCCCGCTGCGATCCCCCGGTGACAGCTGTCTTGTTCGCCCCCAGTCAGAACTCCGAGACGCGGACGATGCGGCTCGGCGCGTGTGATTGGTTCAAAGTTTGTGGGCGTTTTTTGTTTGCGCCTTTCAGCGTGAGCTGAATTTCATTAAAATAGAACTACAGAAACGCCAAAAAAAAAGTGTTAGCTGAATATATAATATTAGTGTTCCAGAGTTAAATTTTTGTTAACCGATTACAAATCAGCTTATAAATAACACGAAGCGCGCACCCATCAGAGCATTTCCGCCTTTCAGCGCGAGCTGAATTTCATTCAGGGGAGGGCTGTGCAGTGCGAAAACGGCTTTCCAGAAGCCAGTTTTTGCTTTTGCTTTGACATGGATAGTTTTGAAGAGAAACTCGCTGAGGCGGTCTGGTGGGAGTGCACGTGACGTATGCAGTGGGAGGGAAGAGGGAGGGATCACTATAATGTATCCCCCAGTCTTTTCAAAGTATAAACACTCAAATGCGGTCGGTGACACACACGCAATTACGTCATCGCTGGGCACTCAGCGGGGGGTAAAAGACGTGCGACAAGAAGTATAAACCAGACTTTAGCCCAAGAAAGTGCTGTCACTATGTTGTCAACAAAATATTCATTTTACTAAGAACATTTAAGTTTTTTTGACCCCTCCATAAATCCTAAATAAGAAATGTGACTATGACATGCTCTTTTCTGGAGAGTTTTTAAGTGTCTATGTATAAACCTAATTATAAAAATGAAAAACTGGTGGTTAGAGGAATTGAACATTAGCAGGCGGGCTCAGATGATCAGCAGTAGAAGATAGCATTAATTTCAGATTGGTTTTAAAAACATGCTACGTGAGCTACCACTTAAAGAAAAGGCAGAATTTCTTTAGAGCACTCAACTTTTTCTGCAGCAATTCTTACTTGAAAATCTCTGATGTTTTTAAGAATAATTGTTTTTTTAATAGGATTTTTCTAAAGCAGACGCAGATTCCACGTTTTGTTAAGCAGAGCAACTGATGGTTAATAATAGTACAGTAATCTGATTTTATTACATCAGCACCAAAACAAAAAAATGTAAACAAAGGCTTAGCATTCTTTGAATGACTGCATATCAGTACTAAAAGCTGTCCAGTGGTTTATGATGTATTTTGTAAATAGAAAAACAAGGCTGACCCCAGTAGTTGATGTGAAACGTGTACAGGTGGTTCCCGACTTACGAGCGCCCTGACCTACGAGCGTCCGACTTTACGAGATTATCATAATTAATAAAAATATGAAAAAAATATATATATATATTTTGTGTTTAAATGTTCTTAATTTCATGTGTACAGCACTTTGTTGCAGCTGTGGTTGTTTTAAATGGCTTTATAAATAGGTAAAGTATCATTATTATTATTATTTTAATAATTTCATGCTTTTTTGAACAACTTCCTGCGGGAACCAGGAACCGGAAATACCGCCTCCGCCATTTTACATTCATTAGTTCCAGAGTCTCGGCACTCGGCAGCCGGTTTGGAGGACTGTTTCTCCCATAAGAGGATGCCTCATACGGATAAATTAACTGGAAACACTCCCTGAACTCTGTGAATGTCTCAGGACTGGAGCAGCAGCCGCGATCGCTCCGCCGATCGCTCCCACAGCGCCGCGCGAGACCAGCAGCTCATGGTATGAGCTAAGGCTAACATGCTAAAGCGGACCCCACCAGAGCTGCAGATTCGACAGCCGGCTTTGTGCGATCAGAGGTTCCTGGAGCTCGCCTCGATGTCGGACTGGAAGCAGAAGATATCGGGGGACACCCAGCTAACTTGGAATAACAAAGCCGACAGCCTTTTTGAAGCTGCAGCTAAACTGGACTGCCCGTAACTGCGGACTCGGAGGGGCTAATGCTAACAGGTGCTGCTAATGGCGGCGCTAGCAGACGGCTTTTGGTAAGTTATTAAAACTTATTAAAACTTTTTTCTGGCTCCAAATGTATGAAGATAGCATACTAACAGTCCTTCCTGTAAAGGGTTTGGACTGCATGGTGCTACAGGAAGCCTGGGAGCTCGGACGTAACACAGCGGAGGGAGGCAAACAGCTCAGCTCAAAGTAAGAAATTAATTTTTTATATTTTTTATTAATACTGTATTTTAAAGTATTTTAAAGTGTTAGGATAGTTGAAATGCTTGGTAACTGTTCATTACCGCACATGTACGTGCTCGTGCGGTATATAAAAATAAAAAAAAAGGTAGTCCCGAATTACGAATTTTCGGTTTACGAGCAACTCATAAGTACTAACTCGCTCGTAAGTCGGGGACCACCTGTAGTGCCCAGACTGTGTTGGGAATGACTCTCAGCTCTTACCACAACAAAGTTTAGCTCAACATCTACGAAACTGACTGTTTTGTGCCAGTTGTTTGCTTGCTATGGTTGATTAGCTGTGGAGACCAGCTTGAACATGATGAATCCAAAAGTTAATCAATTAATCAATGTACATCCAATCATTAATTAATTTTTGAAGTTTTTTCTCCACTGTTTCATGAGATACTTTGCTAATGCTACAGACACACACACACACACATACACACATATACACAAACATAGCTAAAAACATGGGTCGCGGGAGTCACTGGTGCCCATATCCAGCAGTCACTGAGCGAGAGGCGGGGGACACCCTGGACAAGTCACAGAGACAACCATTCACTCTCTCACTCACGCCTAGGGACAAAAAAAGAAGCAGATATTTGAGCTATCAATGCTTACAAAACCCGTATAAAGTCAATGGTAAGAAGAAAAGCCTAGTGCTCTAAACTACCATACTTTTTGGGCTAATAGGTACACTCTTAAAGCTGCTATATGTAACTTTTCTAACAATATATTTTTAACATATTTCTTCACTCTGTCACTAGATTGATGTTAGAGAGGTAATCTCTGAAAAAAACTAAAAAAAAATATTGTCCCCTTGCTTCTCCAGGTGGTAAATAAGCATTTCTAAAAAGAAAAAGTGACCCGCCATTTTCCAGCCAATAAAAACAAAGTTTGTAACCAGCCAATAAAAACCGAGCTTGAATTCGAATCAGCCAATAAAAACAGAGCTTGAATTTGAATTTTAACAGACCACAAGGGGGCAGTGCCATATATGGCTCTGAGGGGGAGGGATCAGAATGCTTTGCTTGTTGAAATTTTTTCTAAGTGCTGATGTTCTACAGAAACTGCAGACTCCACCTTTAAAATCCTTTAATTTTATCAAAAATCAACAGTGAGCCTTATATTGTGCTTTATGTATTAATTCTGGTTGTGCTTACTGACCTCGAACCGATTTTATGTAGTACATGGTGCTCAAAAATCTCAAACGGTCTTAGTTTTGCTTATTGCGCCTTATAATCCGGTGCGCCTTATAGTCCGAAAAATATGGTAATCAGAGGAAATCACTTGGATTCTCAGTGTTTATATAAAACAACAACTTTGTCTTATCACACAACTGCTGCTCATGTCTGCAGTGCTAAACATACTGGAAAAACAAAAACAACAACAAACAAAAGGAGTCTGGGAGAAGATCAAGCCAAGGATTTTGTCACACCCAGACATACTGTAGGAAGGACAGTCTCTTTTACTGAACATCTGTGAAACAAGAAAGCAAGAAACAAAAAAGAACTGCAGGCTGGTAGCTCCTCTGATCTCTAACTAAACAAAAGAAACTGATAGCATCACAAGCTTCTCAGATGAACCAAGCATGTCTCGCCATCACTTCAGATGACTCATCAATACTGCATCTTTGATTACAAGACAATGATAAAAATAGTATCTTTGAAAAAGTGTTTGTAACTTTGCACCAGCAATCTCTCCACCTATTTTTGTCCAGTTTTATTCTGAACACATTCTATATTTGTGTAGAAGAGATGCCCAACACAGATACATCCTAATTTCTGAGCAAATTATTTAGGATTTATCAAACACAGTTGAAGTGAGTCGTATGGACAAGTTCTCCTTAGAACTTGTCCAGAGGACCTGACACAACCATGTTTGATTTATCTACCTTGAATATTGATCATGCATCAGGATTTTATTACGGTCCTTTATCAACAACAACAACAAAAAATCTTAATTAGGCTTACTGGCTGTGTTATCAGTATTTTGTAGCAAAGCTAAATACAGTATGATGTACTACATTTATCCGTATTCTCCAATCTCCAGTCAGATAATTTTAGACAGTTTAGATGGAAATATAGCTGCTGGGAGAGTGGTGACGCAGAGGTTAGAGAAGGCAAGCCGGTGATGGGAAGATTGTTGGTTCGACAACATCAAAATGTTGGTGGGAAAGGTGAAGCACCCACATCGGCCTCCACCTTCGTTTGTCTCACTCTGGCACCTTGTCTGCCTTCAATAGAGCTTTAGAGCGTGACGTCACTGGTCCGCGGCGCGAAGGCTGATGGGAAAGAATGGGGTTGGATCCGCCATATTGACTGTCCTCAATATTAGCTGTCAAAAACAAGCTTTCTTGCTGACTTTTTAAAAATAATAAAAAAATTTAAGTACCGGTAGGTTAAAACAATTTAGCAATGGTCCGAACTTGTGTTATTGGATGTAATGTCCGGTCACACGACCGGAATCGTCAAAAAATAGAAAACAGATTTCTGTTTACTGTTTCCTGCCTGGAGACGACGCGAAGGAGCTCATGTGTCGGATGCAACAAAAAGGAGATGAATGGCCTGGATATCAGCGGTGAGACGTCCTGATACAACTTTCTCAGTGTCCCAAGATACCTGCTAGTTTGTTCCAGACATTCTGGTGAGTGTCTAAATTTGGTTTGTTGGTGTTGTGCCATAAATTTTTGCCATGATTTTGTCCCAGTGTTTAGTTCATGTTTAGTTCATAGAAGTGGGTCAACCTAGTTTAGGTCGGGTTTATATTTTGTATGTAACGTAGTCTGATTTTAGACAGAGTGGACATCTGTGTTATTGTGAAATAAACTGTTTAAAGTTTCTAGTGTTGTCACTTTTACTGTAGTAATACTGATCGGTGTTCTGATATGTCCTCTTCAAGCCAAACCTTCATATGAAATGGATGAAACTCCAGGAGAGGAGCTCAGTGAGGTTGCAAATGATGATGATGAGGAGGAGGAGCATGAACCAGCAGCAAAAAGCTACAAATACACTGTCAGTTGTGTGAACAAAGAAGAGCAGAAATGAATAATCTGTTACAGGAGAACAGGTCAAAGCTGAATAAAAACCAGCTGGACAAAGAGTTTTTAAAATATTAAATTGGGGCCCTCGGCATCGGGGGTTAGGCACTTGGGCATTTGTCGGCCTGGCCTGGTGGCTGCCTGGTGTGGCTGGGGTCCTCTGGTCCCATCGGGTCTGGGCCTGAGGGGTGGGCGTCCCTGGTGCCCGGGCCTGGGCCTGGGGCTCCGTCGGGCTCCGGTGGGGTCCTGTGAGTTTGTCACTGTTGGCCCCTGGGGGTTATTGTGTGTGGTCACTGGTAGGGCTCTCCCGGTTCTCCCCTATGGTCAGATCTGGGGGATGGGTGAGTGGTTCGTCCTGTTAGGGTGGCCCAGGGGGCTCTGAGCTCAGGGTCCTTCTTGGGGTCTTGGACTCTGGTACCCCCATTTGTCTGCCTCGGGTCTTGGGGGGCGGATCTCTGATGCTTCACGGTCACTATTGAATGTTCTATTAGAGAAGCCTTATTCATTTATGCATTCTATTAGTGCTAAGTGTATTTTTATTACCGTTTTTCTTACGCCAAAATTACACCACACGCGTTACGGCTCCGCCCCGCTCCGGTCCGACCTCCGCAGCAAATACGCACCCATTATAATCAATGACAGAGTTTACACTGGCTCCGCACGGCGGCAGCGAGCTGCGGAGAGCGGACGGCAGTCCGTCAAAATTAGAAATTTTTCTATTTCTGCCGGACGCCGGAGCTGTGCGGAGGCACCAACAGGAAAAGGAACGAGCACAACTTCCGTATTTACAAAATAAAATCACCACGGGCGGACTAATCCTAGCTCTATACGGATTTATTTGTACAAAAATGCTGTCAAACTATCATTTATGACTACGCCTACAAACGCAATACAAGAAATAAATAAATAAATAAAGTATTTTATTCTGAAAATGTAATACCTCACTTCCTGTTGCTCAAACCATGTCCTGTCGCTCATTTACGAGAGAAGATCAAGGCAGCAGTCTCTACTGTTGTTCTCCTTCTTCCACCGAATGAATTGTTTTGTTCTGACTTCATTATTTATCACTTGATTTATCGCGCGATCCCGCAAATCCCGCGCATGCGTCTAGGAAAGGCGCATGCAGGCGGACCTGAGCTGAGCGGAGGCAGTGGAAATTGGAGTTTGAGACGCTCAACTGCGACCTGCGGAGCGGAGCGGACCGCAAGTAGTGTAATTTTGGCGTAAGTTAATATCTTAGATCTTTTTACTGTTTTTCTTTTACATTTTATACTTTTGTTGGATGTAACTGGGACCCTGTGTACACATTTTCGTTCCACCACATGTACCATATGTGATGGAATGACAACTAAAGAACCTTGAACACTTGTGCAAGGCCATTAACCCCCCACCCCCACCCCCAACATCTAAATCTAGTGTAAAAGTGGAAAACCTTTTTTGCATGATGATGCAGTAAAAATAAAAATAAAGTTACTGTACTGTCCTGTTTCTATTTATAGCTTTGAGAGTTTTTTGATTATGTCATCACAGCATGGTACAGTACAACCATTTCTCCTCTCTTTCTCTCCAAACCTCACATT
This sequence comes from Garcialebias charrua, assembly GCA_038048925.1. Classification (NCBI taxonomy): domain Eukaryota; kingdom Metazoa; phylum Chordata; class Actinopteri; order Cyprinodontiformes; family Rivulidae; genus Garcialebias; species Garcialebias charrua. The sequence continues at coordinate 17,566 of JBBPBX010062569.1, forward strand.
TCCCAGTCTAAGATGGTCTAGTGGCAGGGCTTTTGACTACGGATCCGAAGGTCGCGGGTTCGCGCCCCGGCCACTACCCAGCTTGGGGTGTCTATGAGTGCACACCTATTTCTCCAGCTCCCCGGGCGCTTTCGGGCTGCTCACTGCACCACCTGGTAGGTGGTTGGGTTAAATGCAGAGACGAATTTCGTCTGTGTATGGGAACATACGCAGATGACAGGAATAGACATTATTATTATTATTATTATTCTTTCATAATGTCCAAACTCCTCCCCTGCTCCACCCTTTCACTCTCCCTCCTTTAACTGTACCAGCTGTTCCAACAAAGAGCCGCCTGCCACCAAATACAGTATGTGAATCGGATGTCTAGAGCTCAGGTTGCAGACTCCAGACTGCTACCACTAAAAACACAACTTCCAAAGCATGTTTGAATAGCTCCCTCATCACATGTGTGAAGGCGCTGCGATATCTGTGACCGCCTGACGCAATGGCCTACAGAGTACAGTATATCTGTACTGTGTAAAGCAGCAGGCATTTCAGTCGACCACACTGAAGACTGCCTGAGGCTCAGCGACAACCAGACAGATACTAAACAACGGCATGGTCTTTGTCTGAGGAGCAGAGATATGACCACTAATTAAACGTATACAATGCAATCTGCCATAGATTCACTCATAATGTGATGTTTGTCGACTCAGCTAATAAACATGCGTTACTGTGATAAAGGGATATGACATCCCAAATAATCCTTAAGGACTATTAGGAGGCTTTACAGATTATTTGTTTCATTGGCCCTCATGCACAAACCGTTCGTACGCACAGATTTGTACTTATACTGTTCGTACGAGTGAATTAGGATCATTTGTGGCATCCAACAATGTTTTCGTATCCTAGGATTTTTTTCAGATACGAACAGAATTTACGTGTGGTCCAGACCTGTCGTATATTTTAGGAGCGTCAGTCTGCTGTCATCCAGACTGCCTTTTCTCCACTAATAACTTTATATTTCGTTATTTAGAAAATATTTCGAGTTTAAACAATTAAATGCAACCACACATATTGGTTTAATTAAAGCGGCTTCAACACCCCCCCACGTCCACCACCTTGCGCGACCCGCGCGCGGCCCCCGCCCCACTCATGTCGACCACCCGGTGTGCCACGCAACGCGCCCCCACTCATGTCGACCACCCGGTGTGCCACGCAACGCGCCCCCACTCATGTCGACCACCCGGTGTGCCACGCAACGCGCCCCCACTCATGTCGACCACCCGGTGTGCCACGCAACGCGCCCCCACTCATGTCGACCACCCGGTGTGCCACGCAACGCGCCCCCACTCATGTCGACCACCCGGTGTGCCACGCAACGCGCCCCCACTCATGTCGACCACCCGGTGTGCCACGCAACGCGCCCCCACTCATGTCGACCACCCGGTGTGCCACGCAACGCGCCCCCACTCATGTCGACCACCCGGTGTGCCACGCAACGCGCCACGCGCCTCTGTCGGCACACACACACACACACACACACACACACACACACACACACACACACACACACACACACACAGCGCTGCTGCAGAGACAGGGGAGAAGAAAGGCGAAAGTTGCTTCATGTCATTTTTAATATAAACTGCCTGTTGACTGTGGGCGCTCACTGATGTCATCTGTATTCTGTGTGGGTCTGCGCTCAGATCCGGGGCTGACACTATGATCAAAGGCGAGTCAATTTTAATTCGCCAAACGCGTTTGTGTGTTTTCTGACGCATAAAAGCCGGAATGAATGGACACTTCCTGCTCGCGGTGGCAGGAAACTATATCCTTATATGGTGTTTTGAGGGGCGGGAATTATGTAAATAACCACTCGCGTGCACGAGCAGGTGAATAGAACAGGTGGGATTCATCATTATTTACACAGCTCATATACACACATTTCCTGACGATAGAAGACTCTGTTGGATCTGACGTGGCATGTTCGTACGAACGCTTCGTACGAACAAAAGTAGGAGGAAGTTAGGATAAGAATACGAACATTTTTGTGCATGAGGGCCATTGTTTTGTTTGTTTTTGGCTTTAACTATAGCTGATGTATTGTAAAATGCTTAAAGACCGTGTAAAGTGAATTTCAACATTTTCTTCAATAAACATTATAAATGTCATAATTGTAATCTTGTAAATGAGTAAAAAGTCTCAAAATTGTAGCTCAATTAATTTTGGAGTTATAGATCAAACTGTGTATAAAGATATTTCTGTTTCAGGATTTTTTAGGCGTGGTTTAAATGTATGTCCGTGTTTCGTCACACGGTAACAAGCCCCACCCCCTGCAGCTCCAGCCGTATAAATGCGTTCTTCGGTGGAGCCGTTCACTCGCTACCGACCGTCTCCCTCCTCTCACTCCTTTTACGCATGGAGGACTGCAGCCGCTCCATTGTGACATTGAGACGCAGGAGGGAGTCAAACAAACCCAGGCGTGCTGCTGGAGCGACCTGCACCTGCACCTCCGCGCACCTCCGCGCCCCCCGCGCGTGCGTGTGTGTGTGTGTGTGTGTGTGTGTGTGTGTGTGAGAGCGATCCGCGTGGAGCTGAAATCCTGCCACGCGCGCCGTGAAACGCCGTGACTCCGCTGACACAGATGAGATAACTTATCAACGTGATTATTATTTTATTTTAATCACCAACACAGACCCCGCATGCGAGGTGACCGGGTCGGACCGGGTGCAGCGAGTCCGCTGCTCATCTTCTAAAATAGCACTTATTATTAAACACCAGGGTATATGCAAGAATTTTTATTTTATTTTTCTTTCAGCTTTTTTCCCTGCGTTAGGGGTCGCCACAGCGAACTGGTCGCACGAAGATTTGGCAGTTTTTACACCGGATGCCCTTCCTGACACAACCACAGACCACCGAGCAACCACAGCCCTCTGTGTGGAGCAGAGAGCTGATATCTAGGGTTCCCGGGGGAGCAGATGGTGTGGGTTAAGGGCCTTGCTCAAGGGCCCAGAGTGGGGCAGATGAGGGTGGAGACAAGTGTGACCGCTTCACTTATCCCACCCACATCTTTGATGTTGTCGGTACCGGGGCTTGAACCGGCGACCTTCCGATCACAAGCGCACCTTCTTAACCTCTGCGCCACCACTCCCATATATATATATGTATATATATATATATATATATATATATATATATATATATATATAGTATATATATATATATATATATATAT
>JBBPBX010062570.1:5194-20785 GCA_038048925.1 Garcialebias charrua
GGGCGGGGCTGGCGCTGCGCCCTCCCTAGGGCTGTTTGGACTCGGGTGTCCTGTCCTGTCGGCTGGGCGCTGGTTGGGCCGGATCTTGGATGGCGGCTACTCTCCGCCCCAGAATGAATGGGCCTACCTCCTGGGTTTGGGCGTGGGCTGCCCCATGTAGGGGGCAGGTACATGTCTTGGACCTGGGGGGTATAGAGTGCGTATCGGGAATATGAATGGAATGTGTCATTATTGTATGTCTTTGAGTGAGTGAGGGTGAGGATGAGGGTGGGTCTGTGTGATTGTGTCTGTGTATGAATGGCTATTTGTCAGGCCGGGACTTAGACTGCCCCCTCTTTGATACAGCTGGGGCTGCTTGGTGTCGTGCCCCTACCACGCGGCCCCCTAGTGGGGTGTGCCTTTGCCTGCCGGCGCGCTTGGGGCCCTCGGTGTCGGGGGCTGGGCGCTTGGGCGTGTGTCGGCTCGGCCTGATGGCTGCCTGGTGGGGCTATGGTCCTCTGGTCCTGTTGGGCCTGGGCCTGTGGGGTGTGCGTCCTCGGTTCCCGGGCCTTGGTGCCTAGGCCTGGGGCTACGTCGGTGCTGCGGGTTCCGGCGGGGGCCTGTGAGTATGTCGTTGTTGGCCACGGGGGGCCATTGTGTGTAGTCGCTGGTGGGGCTCTTCCGGTTCTCCCCTATGGTCGGCTCTGGGGGGTGGGTGAGTGGTTTGTCCTGTTCGGGTGGCCCTGGGGGCTCCGTGCTCAGGGTCCCTCTTGGGGTCTTGGGCTCTGGTCCCCCCTTTGTCTGCCTCGGGTCTTGGGGGTCGGGTCTCTGATACTTCGCGGTCACTATTGAATGTTCTATTAGAGAAGCCTTATACACTTATGCATGCTCACAACCACACACAAATAGATGCAGGGATGTATATGTGGGTATCGTATGTAGATATGTAGATGTATATGTGACTGCATATGCATGTATATGTATGTATGTATGTATGTATGTATGTATGTATGTATGTATGTATGTATGTATGTATGTATGTATGTATGTATATGTATGTAGGTATAAGTATATATATATTTATAGAAATCTACTGCAAAGTCATGAATATTCTAAGTTTTTTTATACATATGTATTTTGTTGCTGTGTTCTGTCATGTTCTTTGCAGGTTTACAGACAGCAGTGGGGTGTGTTTGCCTTGTGCTCTCTTTGTGTATATTTATCATATTTTGTAGTCTTACTTTCCGTCTTTCCTTTCTTTCTATCCTATTGGAAAAAAAATCATAATGGTGTGAAGAGGATGGCTGTAAGGTGAGAAGGGAGGCCATCTATAAAAGGAAAAAAAAAGGAAAAAAATAAAACGTTGTCATTAATTATTGGAGTCAAGCCTCTTTGTTGGTTGAACACAAAAATGGCTATAACTCGGTTTTATAAATAATGAACTACAGTAGGAGCAGATTATCGTAAACACACACGTCAAGTGCTACAGCTTGCATTAACAAACTGTTACATGGATCACTGTGTAGATTTTAGTGTAACTTCATCATTTCAAACAGAATGTAATCATTGGATGTACATCTACAAATGAATAACAATTGGATCAACATAGTTCAAAACAGCTGCTGCAGCTAATCACCAGTAGTCTACACACAAGAATAGAAATACCGGTACCTCAGTAAATTTGCCAGATACTGAGTCACAGCTTAGTGTGGTAGTAGCCGAGAGTTAGTCACAGGACATACCGTGCTTTTTGGACTACAAGGCGTACTTTAAATCCTGTAATTTTTTTTCAAAAATCATCAATGAGTTTTATAGTCCAAAAAATAAGGTACTCTAAGCACTAACAGATCGTACAAGTTCACAAAAGACATTGCAACACAAAACAATTTAAAGAGGGGCTAAACTCAAAATTAACTTTTTTTAGCTGATAAACTCCCTAGAATGTGTCCAGAATGTTGTATAGCACCATGTCTGTGTTAATCTTCATATATTTGTGCATATTAGTTTAAATCTGCAATATTCGGTCTAAAAACGTGTTTACGGTAGCCCTATGGGTTGAACAGAGGAATTGCACCTTGATTTTCTTATTGGTCTAGGATTCTCACTGTGACGTGTTTTCTCACTCTGTCGTCACTAAAGTGGTTCAAGCAGAGCCAATCCCCTGCAGAGATGAGAAGGTCCGCGCTGCAGTTCATACCTTATATGGACGTGGCACATTGCACGCCGGAAAAGTACAGCAACAACGCATATTATAGTTTTTGGAATGGCACTAGTTATTTGTATATTTTAACTTATTTATTTTAGGAATACTTTTCACGTTACTGAAACTATTTGGTTGTATTCCTTTTCTTATCGTGCGATGGACGAGTGAAGCATGTATGCCAAGTTGGTGCAGTGGTTGAAGTGCAGGTTTGGGATCTGAGAGACACAGGTTTGAACCCTGGTCACGGAATACCTTGTGGTATTCCTTTTCTTCTTCTTTTTTAGGCCTTTTGCTTTGGATAGATCGGGTGGGAATAGATATATAAATCTACATAATTATTCTTTGTTGTTGCTTGCTGTAAGTTGTTTGCTAGAGTTTTAGGTTGTTTTAGTTTGTTGCTAGAGGGGGCGTGAATGCAGCACATCCACCCACCTCCTCCCCTCCTTGTCTCTCGACACTCCCATTTTCATGAGGAGTTTGAATCTGGTCTGGGGGTGGGGCTACCGTTTCACAGTGGGTTGAGTGCCACTTTAATGTTAATTTCAAGGTTTGACTAAAATATTCTTAAATCTGTCATTTCTTCACTTAGTCAATAGTCTTAGTTTAAAACACAGGCTTGTAAGGCGATGGGTGACATGCATTCCTTCGAGCACTGTTAAAGACCGTGTAAAGTGAAATTAAATGTGTGTTTTGAGTTTGTCACACGGCATAAATATGTGTTATTAATCACCCATATAAATCTGACTGATTAAAAACATTGTTTACCTTATAAAATTAAGTCTCAAAAATAATGAAAAAACATAATTGTGCCCTGGTCTGAAACGCTGGGGGCGTGTCAGCGCGTGGGCGTGGTTTCAGCGCAGTACTGCGCCCGTGTCCTGCACCCTGAAGATGTTCGCGAAGGCTGGCAGCCTAATAGGAGTTCTCCAGCCCTACTCATTTGAACCTCCAGATAAAAATATAGGAAACCAAAGAGGTCAGTGAAAAGCAATTGTCAGCAAAATATTCGTCAAACTTTTTATTTTCTTAGAATGTGAGCACACAATGTGAAATCACACAGATACATAACAGCAGCTGTGCGCGGGGGACGTGAGGTCCACTCTGTGTGGGACGGTGTGTCCACTCTGTGTGTCAGTGGCTGCACGCGGGGGACGGTGTGTCCACTCTGTGTGTCAGTGGCTGTGCGCGGGGGACGTGAGGTCCACTCTGTGTGTCAGTGGCTGCGCGCGGGGACGGTGTGTCCACTCTGTGTGTCAGTGGCTGTGCGCGGGGACGGTGTGTCCACTCTGTTTGTCAGTGGCTGCGCGCGGGGGATGTGAGGTCCACTCTGTGTGTCCGCGGCTGACAGCAGCAGAGATCAAGTAAATAAAATAAATAAAATAAAGTCACCAAGCGGGTGCCCTGACCATTGTGACATCCAGGGAAGATGCAGGAACGAGGCATAATTGATTAGCTAGCTAACAATGAACAAAATATCTATGCTATTGCCATCTGATGCTATCTGCAATTCGCGAGTGAATGGCTCCACCGATGCGAAGAACGAATTTATACGGCTGGAGCTGCAGGGGGTGGGGCTTTAGACCGTGTGACGAAACGCGGTCACATTTAAACCATGCCTAAAAAACCCTGAAGCAGACATACCTTTAAACAAAGTTTGAACTATAACTCCAAAATTAATTGAGCTACAGTTTTGAGACTTTTTACTCATTTACAAGATTACAATTATGACATTTATTTTTATTGAAGAAAATATTGAAATTCACTTTACACAGTCTTTAAGTCTTAAAAATATTTTAAATTGGCTTTTAATACTAAAAGATAAACATACAGTTTATGTTTTCAAAATTAAAAAAATAAATTGTTAATGTGCTCAACACCCTCTGATCTCTGCTGGGCATAATCAGCCAGTTTGAACATTCTGAGGTTTAGGACTTCCTGCCACATGTCCTGATCTGTTTAAGTTTTTTTAGGTGACTTCTTGGTTTTACATAAAAGTAAAGAGAAAATGAAATAAAAGTACAGAGAAAATGATGAAAGTCCTGGTCCTGGTCTAGATTTTGCCTGAGACACAGTTTTAGAAAGAGGGCAACATTTGCTGTCATTTCTAACACAACTTTTATTTCCATTGGTAGAAAGATTTCTGATGTAACGGTTGTGCAAGAGACCAGAGTGTCTGTGGTGAAACGGCTGGATCGGCATATTTTTGTTTGTGCTACATCCAGACAACACCTGATTTCTCCATGTTTTCTTAAACAAACTGACAAGCTGCAATTTTATCTTCATCAGCCGCTGTGTTAATGTGCAACCTGTGAGTTTCATTTTGTGTAGTAGGACAATAATGATCACCAAAAATATGTTTATAAAACCTCAGGTTTCTACACTCTGTATTTCTTGATAGTGTAAGGGCAATAATGAATATATGCCCACAGTCTCATTTTAATACAGTGTTTAAGCGAATTAAAATATTTAATATTTAGCAGTATACAAAGACCTTTAAAAAACTAGATACTTTAGCAAAGAGGAAGAAGCGGGTAAAAGATAATGGATGGATGGAAAGAAAAAAAATTGGAGTCCTCCATTTACTTTTACATAAAGTGCATTTGTCACCTTGCCATCCATCCATCCATCATCCATCCATCCATCCATCCATCCATCCATCCATCCATCCATCCACAATCTTCTGCTTGTTTCAGAGGCATTCCTAGGCCATCCAAGAAAGTGCCTGTCCAGAGTGTATTGGGTTTTACACGGGGTCTCTTCCAGTTGGACATACATGGAAAACATCCCTAGGGAGACGGCCAGGAGGCATCCTTACCAGAAGCCTGAACCACCTCAACTGGCTCCACTTGAGGTGGAGGAGCAGCATCTCTACTCCAAGTCTCGTCTGGATAACTGAACTTCTCTGTTTCTAAGGAAGAATCCAACTACCCTACAAAGAAAACTCATTTTGACCTCTTGTCTCTGCATTCTCATTTTTTTGGTCACTACCCAAAGTTTGTGACCATAGGTGAGGGTAGGAACGTATGCCAACCTGTGAACAGAGAGCCTCACCTTGCAGCTTCACCACAACGGACTGGCACAGAGTCCACAATACTGTGGAAGCTGCACTGATCCATGTGTTGAACGCACGCTTCATTCTTTCCTCGCTCGTTCACAAAACCCAAAGATTCTTGAATTTCTCCTCTTAGAGAAGAACCTCACTCCTAACCAGGAGAGGACATCCCTTTCTTCATGGGGATTTCTTCAATCATGCACTGGCAGATTATGTGTCAATTTCCTGCCACAAAAAGGCAAAAGGCATGATTATTTTTTCCATGTTGGTGTGTGTGTGCATTGTGTTAGAATCAACTAGTAGACAAATTCTAATGAAAACTGCAAAATGTAATCAGACGTATTTCTACCACTGAAGTCAAACTGATTCAAGGTGACTGCCTTGGCTAGCTTATCCTAAAAACACAAACATGGTGAAACCAAAGTTAAGTTCACAGATAAGCTCAAACGTGGTGTGGAAGTAGATGACAATGATCTTCAAATCTGGTCGTTAGCTATTCAGTGTCAACCCTGTCTGTCAGTGAAATATGTCATGAACCACTCAACAAATTGTAATACGTTTTTTTAAGAAAAACTATGTACCTTTAAAAATTATTATCTTGTGGACTGAACCCAAATCAACATTGCTGCCACAGCCAACAAACATTAAAATGGCAACAACTCAGTCAATTTTATTGATATTAGGCTAAAATGTGATGCCACAATAGCTCACAACAGACTCTCAGCATGACATCTTGTAGCATCACATGCTAAAGCCCCCACATACTCGGGCGTACTTCACTCCACGGATGTCCACGTGTTCTTGAGGTGGACTCAGCGCTAACTCGAAGCGGACATCCGCCGGCCATGTCCGCGCAAAGATACATTTGCATACTCGGTGTTGCACAATAAACTTGCCCGACAAGAAAAGGTGTTCACATTGAACCGTTTTGTATGTGTGGATGCGCAGTGGATGCGTGGATGCGCAGCGTGACTGCCGCTCTCTTTGCAGCACTGACAGGTGTGTGTTGGCTGCCCTGGTGGTAAAGCGCCCAACTAGCTCATCAAACTTGTTAGAATCCATTCAAAATATTCAAAATGTTTCTATATGGCCATTGTGTTCATGTCCTTCACCAGTGTATTAAATTCCCCTTCTTCATCCCTGGTCTGGTTTAATGGCCTTATGTACCACCTTCTTTTTTTTTTTTTAAGAATATCTCAATTTCTTTAGTTTTTATATGCAGTATATATAATTCTTCTAAAGTTAAGAAGCAAGCGTTCTTTTCCTCCTCGTCCGTTCACACTGTGACTGAAATTGTGAGAAATGAAGGCATTTGTCATGAGAGAATTTGAGGCAATCTGTACGCTCGAGTATGAAGTCTCACCCGTCTGCGGGCCGTACGCGCAGAGTCCATGCGGCTCCCAGAGTACACACAGTACGCCAGAGTATGTGAGGGTCTTAAGGTTACTTCTGAAGTTCAACCTAAACAGCTGCAACACTTTACACAAGATGACTGCAGTTTAAAACTTTGGTATCACAGACAGCAATTGATACGCATTTCTTCAAATGAACGAAGGCTTTAATTTTTTATTGATATTAGTTACTGGGTACCATCCATCCATCCATGGATTGTCCATAACGAACACCATGTTTAAGCATAAGGGTGTCCATATGTGCTCTTGGCACCAGGACACCCTAGGTCGCAGTTCGATGATCGACTTTGTTGTCGTCTCATCTGATCTGCGGCCGCATGTCTTGGACACTCGGGTGAGGAGAGGGGCGGAGCTGTCTACTGACCACTACCTGGTGGTGAGTTTGCTCCGATGGTGGGGGAGGATGCCGGTCAGACCTGGCAGACCCAAACGTATCGTGAGGGTCTGCTGGGAACGTCTGGCAGAGTCTCCCGTAAGACGGAGCTTTAACTCCCACCTCCGGGAGAGCTTTGAACACGTTCCGAGGGAGGCGGGGGACATGGAGTCCGAGTGGGCCGTGTTCCGCGCCTCTATTGTCGAGGCAGCTTATCGGAGCTGTGGCCGCAAGGTTGTTGGTGCCTGTCGAGGTGGCAACCCTCGAACCCGGTGGTGGACACCGGCAGTGAGGGATGCTGTCAGGCTGAAGAAGGAGTCCTATTGGGCCTTTTTGGCTTGTGGGACCCCGGAAGCAGCTGATAGGTACCGGCAGTCCAAGCGGCATGCGGCTCGGGTGGTTGCTGAGGCAAAAACTCGGGCGTGGGAGGAGTTCGGAGAGGCCATGGAGAATGACTTCCGTACGGCTTCGAGGCGATTCTGGTCCACCATCCGGCGTCTCAGGGGGGGAAAGAGGTACGAGACCAACACCATTTATGGTGGAGGTGGCGTGCTGCTGACCTCAACTCGGGATGTTGTGAGTCGGTGGGCGGAATACTTCGAAGACCTCCTCAATCCTACTGGCACGTCTTCCACTGAGGAAGCAGAGCCTGGGGACTTTGGGTCGGGTTCTCCGATCTCTGGTGCTGAGGTCGCCGAGGTGGTTAAAAAGCTCCGCGGTGGCAAGGCTCCGGGGGTGGATGAGATTCGCCCGGAGTTCCTTAGGGCTCTGGATGTTGTAGGGTTGTGTTGGCTTACGCGACTCTGCAATATCGCGTGGACATCGGGGGCAGTTCCCTTGGATTGGCAGACTGGGGTGGTGGTTCCCCTATTTAAAAAGGGGGACCGTAGGGTGTGTTCCAACTATAGGGGGATCACACTCTTAAGCCTCCCTGGTAAGGTCTATTCAGGGGTTCTGGAGAGGAGGGTCCGTCGGATAGTCGAACCTCGGATTCAGGAGGAGCAGTGTGGTTTTCGTCCTGGTCGTGGAACACTGGACCAGCTCTACACCCTCAGCAGGGTCCTGGAGGGTGCGTGGGAGTTTGCCCAACCAGTTTACATGTGTTTTGTGGACTTGGAGAAGGCATTCGACCGCGTCCCTCGGGGGGTTCTGTGGGGGGTACTCCGGGAGTATGGGGTACCAGGCCCTTTGATAAGGGCTGTTAGGTCCCTGTACGACCGGTGTCAGAGCTTGGTCCGCATTGCCGGCAGTAAGTCAGGCTCGTTTCCGGTGAGAGTTGGACTCCGCCAAGGTTGCCCTTTGTCACCGATTCTGTTCATAACTTTTATGGACAGAATTTCTAGGCGCAGCCAAGGTGTTGAGAGGATCCGTTTTGGTGACCTTAGAATCGCTTCTCTGTTTTTTGCAGATGATGTGGTCCTACTGGCTTCATCAGTTCGTGATTTACAACTTTCACTGGAGCGGTTTGCAGCCGAGTGTGATGCGGCCGGGATGAGGATCAGTTCCTCCAAATCCGAGGCCATGGTCTTGAGCCGGAAAAGGGTAGCATGCCCTCTCCGGGTCGGGGAGGAGGTCCTGCCCCAAGTGGAGGAGTTTAAGTATCTCGGGATCTTGTTCACGAATGAGGGAAAACTGGAGCGTGAGATCGATAGGCGGATAGGTGCAGCGTCCGCAGTGAAGCGGGCGCTGTACCGGTCTGTCGTGGTGAAGAGAGAGCTGAGTCAAAAGGCAAAGCTCTCAATTTACCGATCGATCTACGTTCCCACCCTCATCTATGGTCATGAGCTTTGGGTTATGACCGAAAGAACAAGATCTCGGATACAAGCGGCTGAAATGAGTTTTCTCCGCAGGGTGGCTGGACTCTCCCTTAGAGATAGGGTGAGAAGCTCAGTCATCCGGGAGGGACTCGGAGTAGAGCCGCTGCTTCTCCACATCGAGAGGAGCCAGTTGAGGTGGCTCGGGCATCTGGTTAGGATGCCTCCTGGACGCCTCCCTGGTGAGGTGTTCCGGGCACGTCCCACCGGGAGGAGACCCAGAGGAAGACCCAGGACGCGCTGGAGGGACTATGTTTCTCGGCTGGCCTGGGAACGCCTTGGGATTCCCCCGGAGGAACTGCTCCAAGTGGCTGGGGAGAGGGAAGTCTGGGCCTCCCTACTTAGGCTGCTACCCCCGCGACCCGACCCCGGATAAGCGGAAGAAGATGGATGGATGGATGGATGGATAGAATGAATTCCAACATGATGTAACCTACTTAACTAAGTGTTAAGAGAAAGAGGTTTGCAATAAACATGCATATTTCTCAAACCCAGTACAGTAATATGGAGTAACCAGCAGGCATAGAAATGTATAATGTGGGCATCCTGTTCAACAGTGACACATTTCCAAATAAATCCTACTCCAGAATACACAATAGATGTTTGTTTCTGTTGTATGCTGCTTATTGCCATGATGTGACTGCACATTGTAATCATGAAAATCTTTCATCTAACTGCACACTTTTAACTGTTAACTGAAACCATTTCTTTGTTTGTAGCCAGGTCTCTCTTGAAAACGAGTCCTCGAGGCTCAATGGGATTAACCTGCCTAAATAAAGGTTGAATGAATAAATTTTACTTATAGGTACAACTTCAAATGGAATTGAAAAAGAAAAGCAACGTAACGTTTTAGGTTTTGTTTCATGACAGTTCATAATTTACCACCAGTCATCTCTTTTACCTCATTTAACTGTCTGGAAATAAATGACTTGTATTTTTCTCTCCATTGTCGCCTGTGCTTTTTAAGATGTTTTGTACTTTGTATATCCTGCAGAGTGTCAAGCTGATATAGTTTTTAATTTGAAGAACATACACCTATTTTAATTGGTTTCATTTAGTTAGCAACAGAACAAAGATTCAAGAGGGCGTTAACCAAAGTGGTGAACACTCTGAATATCATTCCAGGGAAACTCCTAATACTGTTTCTAATTGTTTGGCAGAAAATATATTAAAAAAAAAATGTTCAAATGAAATTCTTAGAGCACTCTGGGATTATTGGAAGGTGTTCCATTCACAAAAGTTAAAAGGTCTGATTCTTATTCATATCTGTGGGATTAAAAACTGAAAGTTATGCACCATAACTCATGTTCCCTGAAGGAAGGGAATGAGGTGCAACATAAATGCTATGGGAAATTGCAACCCGCGCGATTACCTGAAGGAATACAATCACGCCTTTACGGCAGGGACGTCAGCATCGTGCCAGAGACCCCGCCCTCTGGGTATTTAAGGCGCTGACGCCCATCCATCATTCTCCAAAATGCACTTCACCGAGCTTTCAGCATTGAAAGGGCCAGGTATGTTGCACCTCGTTCCCTTCCTTCAGGGAACATCAGTTATGGTGCATAACTTTCAGTTCCCTTATCAGTCATGTCACTCGGTGCAACATAAATGCTATGGGAACGTAATTCAATCACGCCCTTGAAATGCTCAGTAAAATGCATGCTAGTGTGAACGTCCGCCTTTATTCAGCAGGCGTCCCAAGGCTGCTTTCTACTGTGTTAGAAAGGACAGCCTGAGTGACATCACACGTAGTAACATCCAAACTGTAATGCTTTGCAAACGTAAAAAATAAAAAAAATAAAAAAAGCTTTACAAACGTGTTCATTGAGCTCCAGTTCGCAGCAGCACAGATGTCTGCAACTGGTACACCCTTGAACAGTGGCCACGAGGTGGCCAAGCCTCGAGTGTAGTGGGTACGCACTCCAGAGGGCACCTGTTGACCTTTGCTACTGTACGCCCTTTTTATGGCCTCAGTCACCCAGTGTGAGAGGCGCTGCTTTGATAGGGCCTTTCCTGTAGCTGGTGCAGCAAAGCACACAAACAGTTGATTTGTTTTTCTCCATTCAGCTGTTCTCTGCATGTAAGCGCTTAAAGCTCTCACAGGGCAGAGAGCCTTCAGCCTTTTCTGTTCCTGAGTGAGGACAGGAGCAGGTGGAAAAGAAGAGAGATCAAAGTCCAGACTTCTGGGGTTCAAAGTCAAGACCTTGGGGATATACGCAGGATTAGGCCTTAGGGTGACCTTTGACCCGTCAGGGGCAAACCTGGTACACATTGGGTGTACGGACAAAGCATGGAGGTCGCCCACACGTTTCGCCGAGCAAAGAGCTAGGAGAAGAGCGGTCTTATAAGATAATAAATCTATCTTAATCTCGCTCAGTGGTTTGAATGAGGGATCACAGAGAGCCCCGAAGACCATACTAAGATCCCATCCAGGGGTCAAGATCCTGCTGAGGGGTCTCTTCCTTAGCACGCCCTTCATAATTCTTATTATGAGCAGGTGCGCGCCAGGCGTCCTGCTCCCCCCAGCCCTCGTGACAAGCCGAAATTGCTGATAAGAACACCTTAATCGTTGAGAAAGAACGTCCTTTCTCCAGCAGGTCCTGAAGAAAGGTGAGGAGCTGGGCCAAGTCACATGAATAAGAAATAATATTTCTTTCTGTGCACCAAGCTTCAAAAATACGCCATTTCCGGGCATAGAGAGACTGTGTTGACGCAGCTTGTGCGTTTTGAATGGTATTTACCACATTCTCGGTCAGGCCTGAGGCCACCAGCTTGTTCCTCTCTGCCACCAAGCTGAAATTTTCCACAGTTCTCAGCCTAAGTGGCGAGACTGTTCCTCCTGGTGACGTGGAGGGTCCCTGGAGAGGAGCAGGTGGTGGAACCAGCTCTCCCTCAAGGGCCCTTATTTCTGAGGTTCCTTGAAGGCCAACCACGTTAGGGAGAGGGCCTTCCTGCAGATATAGTACTGCCATACTACTCTGATCGAGAGTGTTTGGAGGCAGAGGCAATCTGCTGTCATTATTAGACAAAAGCGGAACAGAATGTCTGTTTTTCCTCTTTTTGTTGGGGGTCATTGATCGGAGGGGCTGCAAGTTTTGTATACGAGCAGATCTCCTGACTCCAGCCCGTTTCCTGGTTGGGTCTGGTTTACTGGTCTCCGGCCTCATCAGAGCCCTGGAGCCCAATGAACCTCCGGGGGGCTGTGTTTCACCCGGTGGAGGGGTGTCATTTAAGAGCAGAACTGAGTCAGCACAGTGAGTGCGGCCACACGCTGCAGGATCACTGCTTGAGCATGGCGTGTCACCCATTGAGGATAAGGGGACAGCTTCAGCACGAGAATGTGGAGCTGTTCGAGATAGTCCTTTGTGTTGAACAGATCTTCGATTGGTTGGTGACAGAGAGTTCATTCCTCTTTGATTAAAGGAAAGAGGAATCTGATTCAGCCCTGGTGCCATTTCTGTTTCTGTACTGTGTTTACACGCGCTGCAGTTTCATCACAACTGCCTTTGTGAACGTGTGATACTGGTGTTGGCCTGTGGGGTTCTGCTGTGGTCCCCCATCCCTTACTGGCATCCGTTGAATAGGTGGCCAGGAAGGTGGGTCGTCAGATTCTGTCGGCGCGCACCCCTGGAGCGTGGACGTGTCACAGGATGGTTTGATTTGTTTATTTCCAGGCCCGAGGTTCACAACGGAGCGGGGGCTGGAGCACGTGACCCCCCTCACCTGTCTCTGTGAGGAGTGTCGGCCCTGCTTGCAGGCGCCTCTGGGCCAGTCTGATGCAGACAGACGCGAGGCACCCTGCTGGGGTTTATTGATTAGGCTAACACCCCGTGAGCTGCGAGGGAGGGGGGGGATGATGGCCCCCGCCCTTTATATCGGCTGGAAGAACAGAGGGGGCCGTGCTGCTGATGTTACTGTGTTTTTTTTGTGTGACTTTTTGTGAGTCAAGAAAACAGAGAGGGGCTGTTTTTTTAACTTTATTCGTGCTTATGTGTAACGACATATTTGACTTTATGTCACTTACAACAGAGAAGACATGATTCGTGCATGAAACAAAGTCACAAGAATTTTGTACCGTGCTACAAACAAAGTCTAGACGTGAAAAGGTCATTTCCCGTACCGCATGGGCAGGTGATCCTGTAAAGTCAAGGAGCGGGCCTGGTTCATCAGGCACGCTTCTGACTGGTGTCCCGATTTGCAGAGAAAGCCCTGTGTCGGACCGCCTGGCGGGGAGCAAATCTGTCTTTACTCCAGGCGTGTTCGGTCGGAGGTGAGCCCGGCGGTAGTCTCTGCCGGTGCTCTGCCTCGTATGCCGGCCGCTTTTGCGGTGGGGCACGTGTGGCTGAGTGGTGTCGAGTCTGCACGAGTCTGCCCCCAGCTGACTCCCTGGGGGGGGGAAGGCTCTCCTGGAGATGCCCACCCGGAGAGCTTCAGCCTGTTTGCGCCTGGTCTGAATTCGATCCAGAGCTTTCTGAAAAAGTCCTGTCGGTTCTATCGAATGGTAGAAATAGTGAATTTTTTGTCCCTCCGGGAGGTCAGTTGGGGTCATCCATAGATGGCGTATTGCCATGACCACCTCAGCCATGCCTCTGCCTTGTGCAACAGCTGCTGTCCCCATCATGCGGAGCACAAAGTCTGTTGCCCTGCGGGCTTCATCCAGCAGGTTTGCGGCAGCTTGCTTGTCAGTTGTTACCTGGAGCTCCTGCAGTTTTTCAGCCAGGTAAGCTTGTATCATGGCGGACGCGTTCATTGAGCGCGCCGCGAGGCCCTGAGTTCTGTAGCATTTCTCGAGCAGAGAAGCCGAGGCTCGACAGGCTTTGCTGGGATTTTGAGCACGCCGCGAGGCCCTGAGTTCTGTAGCATTTCTCGAGCAGAGAAGCCGAGGCTCGACAGGCTTTGCTGGGATTTTGTTTGCAGTTGGTTTTGTCCCGGATGACTTGTGAGCCAGATGAGACGCCAGCGTGTCCTCAATTTGAGGCACATTGGCTATTCCCGCTTCATCCATCCCGTCCACGTCGAGGAACTACGAGAGCGGCATCAACATGGGAGCTCTGGACTGCGACCAGGTGCGAGTCAGCTCTGTGAGGAAGTCCGGAAAGACGGGCATCCTTTGCCTCGTGGCGGCCTGCTGCTTTGAATAAAAATAGTTTCCTACCAACCTCGTGACCTGTTGACGAGGTGGAGGCTCCGGCCATGGGATCTGCAGCGCGTCCGCTGCTCTGTGACACAAGTCGAACAGAGCAGGGATGGAAAAGTCAGTCTCCGGGAGCACAGGCGCCGGGGTGAGGGAGAGGTCTTCTCTCTGTTCCTCGTATTCGACGTCGGCGTCATCCGCAGAAAATTCACCTGAGGCTGAAATCGAGATCTCGTCCTCGTTCATCATGCCTCGAGTGTCGAATTCGACTGTTAAGTCCACCATGGGAGCCAGCACATCTGGGCTGTCGCCCCATTCGACTCGGGTGCTGTCATCCAGAGTCATGCTCTCGAGCTCCGGCGTGGGAGTGAGAGGCTCAGTAGTGTCCGGGTCTGCTGGCGCCGCAGCAACGCCCATGGCCTTGGCGACGAAGTCCGCCTGGTGCCTCCTCACCGCCCCCAGCATCTGGCTGCAGTGTGGGCAAGAGTCGGGCGCGTCCAGCGCCATCTTCGCGTGCAGCATCTCCAAGCAGACGGGACAGGCCTTGTGCACCTCTGGTCGAGCGATGAAGCAACAGAGAAGTCCCGCGAAGAGAGAGAGAGTTTAGGTTTAAGCGAGGTGAAGGGCAATTAGAGAATGATGGATAGGCGTCAGCACCTTAAATACCCAGAGGGCGGGGTCTCTGGCACGACGCTGACGTCCCTGCCGTAAAGGCGTGATTGTATTCCTTCAGGTAATCACGCGGGGCGCAATTTCCCATAGGCTAGCATTTATGTTGCACCAAGTGACATGACTGATAAGGGAACTTCCATATTTTTCAGCCTCTAAGTCGCAGTTTTTTGCATAAGTTGCATGCTCGGCAACTTTTACACCGAAGCGACGTATTTATGGATTTTCACATATTGAAGCTAGATTCATACTTGACGCGCCGCGCAGCGCGCGAGGTGCGCGCTCCAAAAGTGACGCAATTTCACAGTCCCCGCCCCTGCGCGTTGGCCCCGCGCAGGGGATTAGCGCGTGCCGTGCACCTCTGAATTTTTGAAACTCCGCAAGCCCTGCGCGCGCGCGGTGGGCGCTACGATTTGATTGACAGGTCCTCACCGACAGCCTTCACCCTCTTCACGCCGGAGCCTGCAGCTGTTTGCGCCGCTGTGGTCGTGGAGACGGAGTCGCGACGCATGGAGGAATGTTTTGTGACACAAAATATATTAAATTATCCTTCGTTCCTGATCTGGAGTCGGACTTTTCTTTTGTTTTTTCGCCAAAAGTCACGTGATCGCTTTCTCCTCCGCTGACTCCATGCATTAAAGCCGCAAATAAAGACAACAATTCAGCACGCGAGCAGAAAGCTATTTGTTTTTGTTGTGTGACGTCAAACAGTTCTTCTTCTACGGTAGATTTCTTCTTCTACACCTTTCTTGCAACATATGCACAGGTTTTAGAGGGTACTGCCTCCTGCTGGTCCGTAAAAGAACAGCACTTTGCCATGCGCTGCCGTGCGTCAACCATAAACACAGAGGCGACACTGTGAACTCATTTTGCCGCACGGCTGCTGTGCACGCGCGGCGCGCGCGCTCCAGCCTGCGGACCAAAGCGAAAGTCTAACTCAGCCTTTATAAGCCAA
>JBBPBX010062571.1:0-20784 GCA_038048925.1 Garcialebias charrua
GACTGGGAGGGGTATGGCCCGGAGGAGCGGTCCTGGGTTCCCTCCCGCCATGTTTTGGACAGGTCCCTCATCTCTAGCTTTCACAGGCTCCATCCGGACCAACCAGGTGGGACGCCTGGAGGCGTCCCTTGAGGTGGGGATATGTCACGTTTCACGCCTGTTAGGTTAGATTTAGATTTTAGTCTCACTCTGTACAACACTGCTTGTTGTTTCTGGATTCTGTCCTGTCTCCTGTCTGTAAGTGGGTTTAGGTTTGCCTTCATTTTGGAACCGGTTTGTCCTCACTGCTGCGCTCCTCACTGCTGCGCTGATTAGTTTCAAATCAGCTGCACCTGCTGCTACACCCTTTATAAGTCAGACTCTCACACCAGGTATTTGCCAGATAGTCGAAAACTGTTCACAGCAAGTAGTTATCCCGCGCCCGTTTCTGTCCCTCTTCCTGTTTCATGTATCCTCGCCTCATTGATTTCCTGGTTCTGACGTCTCGCCTGCCTGCACACCTGCCTCTGCCTTCTCCCTCTCGGACTGTCGTTTGCTGGATTAATGTGACTGACCCTGGATCGCCTGACTTCGTCTCATCGCCTGCCCCTATTTGGATCATCTGCTCTCCTGCGTTCTGGTGTGTTCCTTCATCTGCTGGATTACGTCACGCCTCGCTGCGGCCGGCTGCTTTCCTTCACCGGCATCAGCCCCTCCCCGCAGTGGACCGGATCAGCTGGAGTTTCTCCCCGCTGGACCTGATCAGCTGGAGTTTCTCCCCATTGGACCTGATCAGCTGGAGTTTCACCCCGCTCGGAAAACCCATCCATCTGTGAGACGGTTAGTGGTTATTTCTCATTGACTGTTAAATATTAGTTTTCACCATCAGACCACTAACCGTTCTCCTCATCCTACAGACTTGTTCCAGCCAGTGGTCCCTGATTGACACCAGAGCCAATCAGAGCAGAACAAAGAAAATAAAAACTTTGATTTAATTGTCTAAACTTTTGTGGTGATTTTGGTCCGGTCATTTTGGGTTCGTGACAAGTAGAAGTATAAATGCAAATATATCCAAAATAACAGATTATTTAAAACAGTTAAACAGAACTTTTACATTAATAGCACTGTCAGAGACATGGCTTAATGATGAAAACAAAAATAATGTTCACATCGAAGGATATGAATTATATCATTTAAACAGAAACAATAAAAAAGGTGGTGGAGTAGCTCTATTTGTCAAAAATGAAATAAAGTGTAGAATAATTAAAGAAATGTCAATAATTGTTGACAATCTTATGGAAATAATAACAATAGAAATATTAAACGAAAATGCTAAAAACATATCCATAAGTTGTGTATATCGATCACCAGGATCAAATATAGAAATATTCACCGATAAAATCATACAACTACTGGAAAAGAGTTTAAATAAAAAAGTTTTCTTGTGTGGAGACTTTAATATTGACCTGGGAAATAAAACGGATTCAAATAACATCAGCACATTTCTAAATTCAATGTATAGTTTAAATCTTTATCCGTTAATATCAAAACCAACAAGAATTACAACTCATAGTGCTACGATAATTGACAACATTTTCACAAATATAACTAATGGGGATATGACAGGTGGTATCTTAACAACTGATTTAAGTGATCATTTACCAGTTTTCACTATCTACAGAAATGATCAAAACATTACAAAAGAAGTTACAATTAAGAAAAAAATAATAAACACATCAAAAAAAGCTATGGATCAATTAAAAGATGATTTACAGAAGCAAAACTGGAAGGACGTGTATATTGATGATGTTAACAGATCATATGATGAATTTATGAACATTTTAGAAGCTCTGTATGAAAAGAATTGTGTGCAAAGAAATCGTAGAAAAAGAAATATTGTTGACCAACCTTGGATGACTAAAGGGTTGAGAAATGCTTGTAAAAAAAAAAATAACTTGTATTTATGTTTCTTAAAAACGAGAACACAACAAGCTGAAGAAAAATATAAAAAATATAAAAATAAATTGGTAATGATTATAAGAAGATGCAAGAAAGAATACTATAGTGATTTATTAAACAAGAGCAATGGTGACACTAAAACAACATGGCGAGTAATAAATGATGTTCTAAAAAGTCATAAAGCAAAAACGAACATTGCAAAATATTTTGTGAAAGATGACAAAGAAATACATGATGAGAATGATATCGTAAATGAATTTAATCAATATTTTGTAAATATTGGATCAAGCCTTGCAGCTAAAGATACAAGATACAAGATACAAGATAGGTTTATTAACATTGCATCAATTTTCACCGATACAGCGTAAATATGTAGTTACAGTCATCCAGGAGAGAGAATGAGTGCAAAAAGCTGCAGCTCAACAAAACACATGACATGTTTATCAACACATGATATGCTTATAGCGCGGCCGCTCTCATCTGTCCCCAGATGAAGGTCAAAGTCAGGAAAACAGGCAAAGACACGGGGTTTTACAGCGTTGATATTAAAAAAAGATGAATCACGTTTTGTCTTCAAGACACCGCGTGATCCAGTAAAAACCATATCAAAAAGCACATTTAGTTACAATAACAAATTGAGAGACGGCAGGCAAGGAGATAGAGTCTGTCAGTAACTTCAGACAAACACAAGTTCAGCAGATGTGCAGCTGGGCGTTATCTGAGGCTGCACAGAAATCTCTGGGGGGGGAGGGGGGGTGAGGGCAGCAGGTCTCTTCAGCTCCACACTCCCAGGAGAATGGCTCCCGACAGCCTTCTTTTCAAGGACATGTGCAGAAGCCAGATAATAGTCTTGTTTGTTACCCAATAGACCACAGTGTTCTTTTCCACTGCCGCCATCAAGTCTGTGGTGCTGTTTCATGGCCAAAAAAATCCAAATAATATGTGGTTCCGCTCTATGAGCCCCCATCTGTCCCTTGATTGATCCGGGGTGGCTGTAAACAAGTCCCAAAGCGCACTGCAGGTCCGCGGTGGTCCCCCACCGCTCCAAGCGAGCGATTGAGCTCATACAACAGCTGGGATGAGGAGCTCACGGCCCGGTTCAGAGAATTTTGCTGATCAGGTAGTGTCGACAGCGCGCTGATAGCTGCCGAAGCCTCCCTCAGCTTCCAGTAACAAACAACTCCGCTTACGCCAAAAAACAGAGCAGTTGCTACCAATAATCCAATAATCCACAAATCCTCCACGTCCTCGACACTTAAGACGGTCAGACACATGGGCTGCCACTGACCCCACGAGTCCAGCACGTATCCAGCCGCGTGTGTGTCGGAGGGACAGACAGCTTCTCCTGGCACGGTCCGCTTCGTGGAAAAAATCTTATCCATTGAAGAAACAGCCCAATTTATTAATTCCATATTGGTTCGAGTGAGCGCTGAAGGGTCGCAGACGAGACGAAAAGCAAGCAGGGAGTAGGAGAAACTTAGGGGAGGGAAGAGCAGAAAAATATGCGACTTGCCTTGCCGAGTGCCGGAAGAATGACTTATATTTATATTTTATATTTTAATACTTATATTTTATATGTGAATGACTTGGTAAATACCAAAAGTAGATAATAAGGTGTGTCATTCAATTAAAAGTTGCACCAACAGTATTTTTCTTAGTGGAACTAACAAAGAGGAAATTATGAAAATGGTAAAAAATCTCTCAGACAAGAGATCAAAAGACTGGGTGGACATGGATATGATGTTCGTAAAAGAAATAATGAGTTATGTTATTGAACCGTTTACATATATATGCAATTTATCTTTTTCAACAGGAATATTTCCAGATAACATGAAAGTAGCAAAGGTAATTCCTCTTTTTAAAAATGGTGATAAATGTGTATTCAATAATTATAGGCCAATATCCTTATTACCACAGTTCTCAAAAATTCTAGAAAAACTATTTGTGACCAGATTGGATCAATTTATTGATAAACAAAATATTTTAAGTAGCAGTCAGTATGGGTTTAGAGAAAAAAACTCTACGTCAATGGCTCTCATGGATTTAATGGAACAAATAACTAATGCTGTCGATCATAAACAGTACTGTGTTAGTGTTTTTGTTGATCTAAAAAAAGCATTTGATACCATTGACCACACCATTCTCCTTGAAAAACTAAATAAATATGGTATTAGAGGACCAGCATTACAGTGGGTATCTAGCTATTTGAAGGACAGGAAACAGTTTGTGCAAATAAATGATGTTAGATCTGACCTCCGTGATATCACTTGTGGAGTTCCTCAGGGTTCTGTGCTTGGACCAAAGTTATTTATTTTATATGTGAATGACTTGGTAAATGTGTCAGGACTACTTAAATGTGTTCTTTTTGCCGATGACACCACATTTTTCTGTTCGGGTAATGACATAAAACAGATTTTGGATATGATGAAAACAGAATTTATAAAAATACAAACTTGGTTTAAATTAAACAAATTATCTTTGAATTTAGATAAAACTAATTACATGATATTCAGTAACAAAAAGAGAATTGTTGATGACGATCCATTTGAAATTGAAGATGTTGTGATCTGTAAAGTGAGTGAAGTGAAGTTTCTGGGTGTTATCATTGATGACAAACTGACATGGAAACATCATGTAAATTCCATTAAAAAAAATAGCTAGATCAATTGCAGTACTGTATAAAGTCAGGGATTTTTTAATTGATAAAGCTTTGCATATGTTGTATAACACAATCATTGCTCCACATTTAATCTATTGTATTGAGGTTTGGGGAAAAGCGTGCAAAACTATTACAAAGCCTGTTTTTATTTTACAAAAGAGAGCTGTAAGAGTAATCACCAGAAAACATTTCAGTCACCCATCAAACACTTTGTTTCTTCAGCTAAACTTATTGAAATTCCAGGAATTGGTAGAATATAGTATTTTATCAGTTATGTATAGGGCTCATAATAACACATTACCTTTAAATATCCAAAGAAATTTTATAAAAAGACAAAGTTATTACAATCTCAAAGGGACAGAGATATTCATCAAACCACAATTCAGAACCAGCTTAAAGGGACGGTCTACCTCAATTCAGGGAGTTCGATTGTGGAATGCTCTGGAGAGTGATGTTAAAAATGAAAAATCAATGTATACATTTAAGAAAAAGGTCAAAAAGGACTTGCTCAAAAACTATATATGATGTAACCTTGCGTGTTTGTGTATTACACTTATGTTGTACTTATGATGTAGCTTAGTGCGTTTGTGTATTACAGTTAGAAAAATTAAGTAGAGTTATTCATTTTGTGAAGCAGTTTGTGTATTACAGTTAGAAAAATTAAGTAGAATTATTCATTTTTGTGATGTATTTTGTGTATTACAGTTAGGAAAATTAAGTAGAATTATTCATTTTGTGAACATCTTGATGTAGTGCCATCTTTTAGTTTGTGTATTACAGTTAGAAAAATTAAGTAGAATTATTCATTTTATGATCTAGTTTGTGTATAGCCTGGCCCTCGCCTTCCTGCACAGCTCCGCTCAATTCTCATTTCCCTTCACTGCACAAGCGAAGTGAAGGACAAGGGTCTGGTTTAAACCAGGCTAGTTTGTGTATTACAGTTAGGAAAATTAAGTAGAAAAAAATAAAAAATAAAAAATGGGAAAATTAAGTAGAATTATTCATTTTGTGATGTAGTTTGTGTATCACAGTTAGAAAAATTAAGTAGAATTATGGGTGATGTAGTTTGTGTATCACAGTTAGAAAAATTAAGTAGAATTATGGGTGATGTAGTTTGTGTATTACAGTTAGAAAAATTAAGTAGAATTATTCATTTTGTGATCTAGTTTATGTATTACAGTTAGGAAAATTAAGTAGAATTATTCATTTTGTGATGTAGTTTGTGTATTACAGTTAGAAAAATAAGTAGAATTATTCATTCTGTGATGTTGCTTGAAGGTTATCATTGGTTGAACAAACTGTGAAATAAGGGGCAGATATAATAAGATTTCATCTTCTTTCTGCTCCCTTCATTTTATCCTACTTGTATTCTTGTATCTGATGAAACTGTCTTGTATTGTTCTTTTAAAATGAATGAATAAACATCAATCAAAAACATCATACAGTCACCAATGATAAAACAAGCAATAAACATTACATTTTGTCAAATGTCACAATTAAAATAATCAGTACACATCAAATATGTTGATCATTCTCTGAAAAAGTTAAGTCTGGTCCTCTGGACAGTCAAAAAACAAAACAACAACAAAAGTAGAAATAGTTTGTCTTCTTTCAGAGAAAAGATGAAACGTTTCTACTTTTTTTTTTTTTTTGGAATGTCCAGAGGACCAGTCTTAACTTTTTTAGATTTTTCTACCTGGATTATTGAGCATGCATCAGGATATGTTGAGCATTGTTCCATACAATTACTTTAGCTAAACTTCTTGTGTCATTTGAATCTGAGAATTGCAGATTAATAAAATATAACATTGCGTGGTTGTAGGACTATCCACCACTGCCTTTTGAATAGTACAGCAATTAAACCTAAAAATGCAATGGAATTTGTAATTTTAGAACTGCTGTTCTTGGAATTTGCTTTTCTAGGTTGTGATCCAGTGCCTGCAAAGTTGCACCAGTCTTTGCCGCTACCAAGCTTAGATGATTCTACAGAAAACAGTCAAGGAAAATTTGGGGTAAAGATAATTTGTGTGTGCAAACACAACTACCGGTACGTATACCACAGGCATGACAGAATGCAGTACTGACTAATTCCCCATTTTTTCACTGCAATTCCAGAGATAACGTGAAAAAGGAAGAAGAAACACTAGAAAAGGTTAAACATTTTCAACAGCCACATGCTAGAAAAAACACTTGATTAAATTACATAGGAATTTGAGTGCATTTGGTTTTGACAATGACACAGGTATTCAATAATATTGCATTGACACAGCTTTTATGATGTAAAAGTTAAAATAATCTCTTAATATATGTTAAATAGCCAATGTGTAATACTTTGTATTTACAGGTGACACTAACAGTATTCACATAATAACCACACAAATTTCTATCATTTTCTGCAGGGAAGCACACTCTTGACAGATTGCCATGCTGCGGCAGAAAGGTGCCAAAAGAAGTAATTTGCAGGCCAAGTAACACTTCCTGCTGTCCTTGACTATGGCGACTAAGAAGTAGAGGAAGTTCTCCATGTCCTCAAGAGCTAGACTGAGGACATGGATGAAAGTTCTCCAGCTGAACAATTCACTTTTATCTTCCAAAATAAGGATGATTATGAAAAGTTCTGCTGCAAAATTGTTGATGACAAGAAAATGAAGATATTTGCCAGATTTGAGTAGATTTTAGACGTAAACACATTGCAGCCAAAATAACTGTATGTCTTCATTGATGTAGCCTATTTTCATCTGAGATAGAGGTAAGGAAGGAGACAGACAGTAACCAGCTTAACTTGATACAGTACAATTATTATTACTATTATCCGGTGGCACAGTGTGGCAACCTGTGGCACCATGTCGGCCCCTTTTCTGTGGCACAGACATGACCAGGGGCTTTCAGAGTGCCAACGACTTTTCATTTTCTGAGTAAAAGTCACATTAACCATCAATGCTGTGTAATAATCCAGCTGTTGAATTATTTTACTTAGAACTAGTGGTAGCTGCCACTGAAACAGTGGCACCTAGTGGCAGCTTGAAATACTTACGACATCTTCCATCAAGTACTGTACCAGTGAATTCCATCCATCCATTTTCTTCCGCTTATCCGGGGTCGGGTCGCGGGGGTAGCAGCCTAAGTAGGGAGGCCCAGACTTCCCTCTCCCCAGCCACATGGAGCAGCTCCTCTGGGGGAATCCCAAGGCGTTCCCAGGCCAGCCGAGAAACATAGTCCCTCCAGCGTGTCCTGGGTCTTCCTCTGGGTCTCCTCCCGGTGGGACATGCCCGGAACACCTCACCAGGGAGGCGTCCAGGAGGCATCCTAACCAGATGCCCGAGCCACCTCAACTGGCTCCTCTCGATGTGGAGAAGCAGCGGCTCTACTCCGAGTCCCTCCCGGATGACTGAGCTTCTCACCCTATCTCTAAGGGAGAGTCCAGACACCCTGCGGAGAAAACTCATTTCAGCCGCTTGTATCCGAGATCTCGTTCTTTCGGTCACAACCCAAAGCTCATGACCATAGATGAGGGTGGGAACGTAGATCGATCGGTAAATTGAGAGCTTTGCCTTTTGACTCAGCTCTCTCTTCACCACGACAGACCGGTACAGCGCCCGCTTCACTGCGGACGCTGCACCTATCCGCCTATCGATCTCACGCTCCAGTTTTCCCTCATTCGTGAACAAGACCCCGAGATACTTAAACTCCTCCACTTGGGGCAGGACCTCCTCCCCGACCCGGAGAGGGCATGCTACCCTTTTCCGGCTCAAGACCATGGCCTCGGATTTGGAGGAACTGATCCTCATCCCGGCCGCATCACACTCGGCTGCAAACCGCTCTAGCGAAAGCTGTAGATCACGACCTGATGAAGGTAGGACCTAGAAATTCTGTCCATAAAAGTTATGAACAGAATCGGTGACAAAGGGCAACCTTGGCGGAGTCCAACTCTCACCGGAAACGAGCCTGACTTACTGCCGGCAATGCGGACCAAGCTCTGACACCGGTCGTACAGGGACCTAACAGCCCATATCAATGGGTCTGGTACCCCATACTCCCGGAGTACCCCCCACAGAACCCCCCGAGGGACGCGGTCGAATGCCTTCTCCAAGTCCACAAAGCACATGTAAACTGGTTGGGCAAACTCCCATGTACCCTCCAGGACCCTGCTGAGGGTGTAGAGCTGGTCCAGTGTTCCACGACCAGCACGAAAACCACACTGCTCCTCCTGAATCCGAGGTTCGACTATCCGACGGACCCTCCTCTCCAGAACCCCTGAATAGACCTTACCAGGGAGGCTTAAGAGTGTGATCCCCCTATAGTTGGAACACACCCTACGGTCCCCCTTTTTGAATAGGGGAACCACCACCCCAGTCTGCCAATCCAAGGGAACTGCCCCCGATGTCCACGCGATATTGCAGAGTCGCGTAAGCCAACACAACCCTACAACATCCAGAGCCCTAAGGAACTCCGGGTGAATCTCATCCACCCCCGGAGCCCTGCCACCTACCGGTAAATTAATCCTAAATATTAAAGGTCTTACACGGTTAATTAGCAAATAACATCCTAATTTCAAAAATAATTATTTACAATTGGGTAATGTAACTACAAAAGCACATTTTCCAAAAACCTGCATCAGCAAAACCCCAAAACAGGGGTAAACTAGCGGCAGGTGCCACAGCATGCAATAATAATGATAATAAAAATAAATCTAGATAAGAAAAACCATGTCATCTGTCAGTAAATCTCTGGCAGCTGTCACAAAAAAATTGTGTCAAATAAATACATAAATAAAAATATTAAATCTGGAGAAGCTGTATCATCTGTCAGTAAAAGAGAAACAATGTCATCTGTCACCAAATTCCCTAGCAGCTGCCGATAAACTAGCGGCAGGTGCCACATTAGCATGGCAGCTGTCATTAAAGGTGTCAGTAAAAGCAGCAGCTGTCTTTAAAGGTGTCAGTAAATTATAAACTATCGGCAGGTGCCACAGCAGCGTGGCAGCTGTCATTAAAGGTGTCAGTAAATCATAAACTAGCGGCAGGTGCCACAGCAGCATGGTAGCTGTCATTAAAGGTGTCAGTAAATCATAAACTAGCGGCAGGTGCCACAGCAGCATGGCAGCTGTCGTTAAAGGTGTCAGTAAATCATAATCTAGCAGCAAGTGCCACAGCAGCGTGGCAGCTGTCATTAAAGGTGTCAGTAAAAGCAGCAGCTGTCATTAAAGGTGTCAGTAAATCATAAACTAGCGGCAGGTGCCACAGCAGCGTGGCAGCTGTCATTAAAGGTGTCAGTAAATCATAAACTAGCAGCAGGTGCCACAGCAGCGTGGCAGCTGTCATTAAAGGTGTCAGTAAATCATAATCTAGCAGCAAGTGCCACAGCAGCGTGGCAGCTGTCATTAAAGGTGTCAGTAAAAGCAGCAGCTGTCATTAAAGGTGTCAGTAAATCATAAACTAGCGGCAGGTGCCACAGCAGCGTGGCAGCTGTCATTAAAGGTGTCAGTAAATCATAAACTAGCAGCAGGTGCCACAGCAGCGTGGCAGCTGTCATTAAAGGTGTCGTAAAAGTGGCAGCTGTCATTAAAGGTGTCAGTAAAAGCAGCAGCTGTCATTAAAGGTGTCAGTAAATCATAAACTAGCGGCAGGTGCCACAGCAGCGTGGCAGCTGTCATTAAAGGTGTCAGTAAATCATAATCTAGCAGCAGGTGCCACAGCAACGTGGCAGCTATCATTAAAGGTGTCAGTAAATCATAATCTAGCAGCAAGTGCCACAGCAGCATGGCAGCTGTCATTAAAGGTGTCGTAAAAGTGGCAGCTGTCATTAAAGGTGTCAGTAAAAGCGGCAGCTGTCATTAAAGGTGTCAGTAAATCATAAACTAGCAGCGTCAGTAAATCATAAACTAGCGGCAGGTGCCACAGCAGCGTGGCAGCTGTCATTAAAGGTGTCAGTAAAAGTGGTAGCTGTCATTAAAGGTGTCAGTAAATCATAAACTAGCAGCAGGTGCCACAGCAGCGTGGCAGCTGTCATTAAATGTGTCAGTAAAAGCAGCAACTGTCATTAAAGGTGTCAGTAAATCATAAACTAGCGGCAGGTGCCACATTAGCATGGCAACTGTCATTATAGGTGTCAGTAAAAGCAGCAGCTGTCATTAAAGGTGTCAGTAAATCATAAACTAGCGGCAGGTGCCACAGCAGCGTGGTAGCTGTCATTAAAGGTGTCAGTAAATCATAAACTAGCAGCAGGTGCCGCAGCAGGTGCCACAGCAGCGTGGCAGCTATCATTAAAGGTGTCAGTAAATCATAATCTAGCAGCAGGTGCCACAGCAGCATGGCAGCTGTCATTAAAGGTGTCGTAAAAGTGGCAGCTGTAATTAAAGGTGTCAGTAAATCATAAACTAGCGGCAGGTGCCACAGCAGCGTGGCAGCTGTCATTAAAGGTGTCAGTAAAAGCAGCAGCTGTCATTAAAGGTGTCAGTAAATCATAAACTAGCGGCAGGTGCCACAGTAGCGTGGCAGCTGTCATTAAAGGTGTCAGTAAATCATAATCTAGCAGCAGGTGCCACAGCAGCGTGGCAGCTATCATTAAAGGTGTCAGTAAAAGCAGCAGCTGTCACTAAAGGTGTCAGTAAATCATAAACTAGCGGCAGGTGCCACAGCAGCGTGGCAGCTGTCATTAAAGGTGTCAGTAAATCATAATCTAGCAGCAGGTGCCACAGCAGCATGGCAGCTGTCATTAAAGGTGTCGTAAAAGTGGCAGCTGTAATTAAAGGTGTCAGTAAATCATAAACTAGCGGCAGGTGCCACAGCAGCGTGGCAGCTGTCATTAAAGGTGTCAGTAAAAGCAGCAGCTGTCATTAAAGGTGTCAGTAAATCATAAACTAGCGGCAGGTGCCACAGCAGCGTGGCAGCTGTCATTAAAGGTGTCAGTAAATCATAATCTAGCAGCAGGTGCCACAGCAGCGTGGCAGCTATCATTAAAGGTGTCAGTAAAAGCAGCAGCTGTCACTAAAGGTGTCAGTAAATCATAATCTAGCAGCAGGTGCCACAGCAGCCTGGCAGCTATCATTAAAGGTGTCAGTAAATCATAATCTAGCAGCAAGTGCCACAGCAGCATGGCAACTGTCATTAAAGGTGTCAGTAAAAGCGGCAGCTGTCATTAAAGGTGTCAGTAAATCATAAACTAGCAGCGTCAGTAAATCATAAACTAGCAGCAGGTGCCACAGCAGCGTGGCAGCTGTCATTAAATGTGTCAGTAAAAGCAGCAGCTGTCATTAAAAGTGTCAGTAAATCATAAACTAGCGGCAGGTGCCACATTAGCATGGCAGCTGTCATTATAGGTGTCAGTAAAAGCAGCAGCTGTCATTAAAGGTGTCAGTAAATCATAAACTAGCGGCAGGTGCCACAGCAGCGTGGCAACTGTCATTAAAGGTGTCAGTAAATCATAAACTAGCGGCAGGTGCCACAGTAGCATGGCAGCTGTCATTAAAGGTGTCAGTAAAAGCGGCAGCTGTCATTAAAGGTGTCAGTAAATCATAAACTAGCGGCAGGTGCCACAGCAGCGTGGCAGCTGTCATTAAATGTGTCAGTAAAAGCAGCAGCTGTCATTAAAGGTGTCAGTAAATCATAAACTAGTGGCAGGTGCCACATTAGCATGGCAGCTGTCATTATAGGTGTCAGTAAAAGCAGCAGCTGTCATTAAAGGTGTCAGTAAATCATAAACTAGCGGCAGGTGCCACAGCAGTGTGGCAGCTGTCATTAAATGTGTCAGTAAATCATAAACTAGCAGCAGGTGCCGCAGCAGGTGCCACAGCAGCGTGGCAGCTATCATTAAAGGTGTCAGTAAAAGTGGCAGCTGTAATTAAAGGTGTCAGTAAATCATAAACTAGCGGCAGGTGCCACAGCAGCGTGGCAGCTGTCATTAAAGGTGTCAGTAAAAGCGGCAGCTGTCATTAAAGGTGTCAGTAAATCATAAACTAGCAGCAGGTGCCACAGCAGCATGGCAGCTGTCATTAAAGGTGTCCGTAAATCATAAACTAGCAGCAGGTGCCACAGCAGCATGGCAGCTGTCATTAAAGGTGTCAGTAAATCATAAACTAACAGCAGGTGCCACAGCAGCATGGCAGCTGTCATTAAAGGTGTCAGTAAAAGTGGCAGCTGTCATTAAAGGTGTCAGTAAATCATAAACTAGCAGCAGGTGCCACAGCAGCCTGGCAACTGTCATTAAAGGTGTCAGTAAAATCGGCAGCTGTCATTAAAGGTGTCAGTAAATCATAAACTAGCGGCAGGTGCCACAGCAGCGTGGCAGCTGTCATTAAAGGTGTCAGTAAATCATAAACTAGCATGCTGGCCTCAGGATCGCGTCTCTGCTTTTCGCAGTTGATGTGGTCCTATTGGCTTCATCAGGTCGTGATCTACAGCTTTCGCTGAGCAGTTAGCAACAGAGTGTGACGTGGCCGCTGTACTGTGTGTGTATACTAGGAACCAATGTGTTGGTGCAGGTCCGCTGGGGACACATCAGGATGACGGACCTGTAGCTGTACATGTGTTCATGTTAAGAGCGTCAATAAAGCCTAACTAAAATATCTATAAGTGCTTCCCGCCTGGCTGATGTTAACACAGAAGAGTAAACTTAATACTACATGGTGTCAGAAGTGAAGAAGCCCGTCTCCGTTCCATCTACGTCAGTGAGAAGCAGCAGTTTTACACGGTGCAGCCCGTGAGTAAACAATTGTGCTAAGCTAACGCCGCAGAAACGCCGCCCAGAGGACAGCACACAGAGGATGGAGTCCCTGTTTTCAATCAACCCACCTGAAAACTTCGACTTCAGCGATTATTCGTCGTGGCCCAACTGGATTCGTCGTTTCGAAAGGTTTCGTATGGCAGCTGGATTGGATGGCAAAGACGAAAGTTATCAAGTAAACTCTTTAGTTTACACAATGGGCGATAAAGCAGATGACATTTTAGGAACACTAGGATTGAGTCAGGATGAGCTTAAAAATACACAAGTGTAAAAGAAGCTTTTGACAAACACTTTATTGGCAAATACAATGTTATATACAGCGAGCCCGTTTTAACAAAAGATGCCAAGACACAGGTGAATCAGCTGAGTCCTTCATAGCTGCAGTCTATAAGTTAGCAGAAAACTGCCAGTATGGACCACTGCAAGATGAAATGATAAGAGACAGGTTAGTGGTGGGCATACAGTACCAGGGCCTGTCAGAGAAACTGCAGATGGATAGTGGACTAACATTAGAAAAGGCGGTGCAACAAATAAGACAGCATGAAGCGATAAAGAAACAACAACCAGTCGTGAGAGAGATGAAGGATATGACACAGCAGGCAAACGTGGACTTATTAAAATTCAAGAAAAGAACTTTCAAAGACAACCAAGCACGAAAACCACAGGAAACAAAGAGCCAGAGTGAAATCCAAAAAGGATACAGGTACTGTGGACGCTGTGGTAAATCACATGCACACAACAAAGTTAACTGTGCGGCACGAGACGCAGAGTGCAGGAAATGTCGAAAGAAGGGACACTTTGCAGCTGTGTGCAGATCAGGCAGAGTGGGAGCTGTCCTGGAGGATGAGGACAACAAACTGTTTTTAGGAGCAGTATCAGCAGGAGAACGCCCCAACAACTGGAAAAAAACACTGGAAATAAATGGCAAAAACATGACCTTCAAATGGGATACGGGTGCTGATGTGACTGTGACACCTTAGTGCGTTTGTGTATTACAGTTAGAAAAATTAAGTAGAGTTATTCATTTTGTGACGTAGTTTGTGTATTACAGTTAGAAAAAATTAAGTAGAATTATTCATTTTGTGATGTAGTTTGTGTATTACAGTTAGGAAAATTAAGTAGAATTATTCATTTTGTGATCTAGTTTGTGTATTACAGTTAGAAAAATTAAGTAGAATTATTCATTTTGTGATGTAGTTTGTGTATTACAGTTAGAAAAATTAAGTAGAATTATTCATTTTGTGATCTAGTTTGTGTATTACAGTTAGGAAAATTAAGTAGAATTATTCATTTTGTGATGTAGTTTGTGTATTACAGTTAGAAAAATTAAGTAGAATTATTCATTCTGTGATGTAGTTTGAAGGTTATCATTGGTTGAACAAACTGTGAAATAAGGGGCAGATATAATATTTCATCTTCTTTCTGCTCCTTCATTTTATCCTACTTGTATTCTTGTATCTGATGAAACTGTCTTGTATTGTTCTTTTAAAATGAATGAATAAACATCAAATCAAATCAAATCAATACCAGCAGCCACCTTCTTGAAAGACACACATGACCCACTTGCCAAAGCAGACAAGCCCCTGTGTGGTCCCAGTGGTGAAGCCCTGAAAGTAAAAGGTCAGTTCAATGCTTTTATGAAATACAATGATAAAACTACAACACAACCAGTGTATGTCATACAGAGACTGTCTACTCCTCTACTAGGCTTCTCAGCTATCTCAGCTTTAGGGTTGCTGCACCCCATAGACAGTGTTAAAGAGCTGGAGGCTGACATGAATAAACTGTACCCCAAAGTATTTACAGGGCTGGGCCTCCTTAAAGGAGAATACAAAATAATACTGAAAGAGGGTGCAAATCCATATGCATTGTCACTACCACGCCGAGTCCCACTGCCTTTATGACAAAGTGAAGGCAGAGCTGGAGAGAATGGAGAAAATGGGTGTGATTGAACCCATTGAAGAACCTACAGAGTGGTGTGCTGGAATGGTGGTGGCCCCTAAGCCCAATGAAAAGGTCAGAATATGCTCAGACTTGACTCACCTAAATGAATACGTTTGTAGAGAGCGCCACATACTGCCTGCTGTAGATGAAACATTGGCCAAATTTGCAGGTGCGACAATCTTCACAAAATTGGATGCTACAGTGGGATTTTGGCATCCAGAGTCAGTCCCTCTGACCACATTTATTACCCCGTTTGGCAGATACTGCTACAAAAGGTTGCCATTCGGAATATCGTCCGCACCTGAACACTTTAAAAAAAGACTGACCCAAATGTTGTCAGGACCGGAGGGAACTGTATGTCACGTAGACGACATAATAATTTTTGGGTCCACCAGAGAACAACATGACTACAGACTGCATAGAGTCTTAGAGAGGCTCCAACAGGAGGGGCTGACTCTGAACAACGACAAGTGCCAGTTTGCTGTAGAAAAAGTCATGTTTCTGGGTCATGTTGTCACAGCTCAGGGCATTGAAGCAGACCCGGGCAAAATCAAAGCAATCAAGGAGATGCCTACACCTAAAGATGCTGTTGATGTGAAGAGGTTTGTAGGCATAGTAAACTATGTTGGAAAGTTTTCCCCACGTATTGCTGAACTCACAATACCATTAAGAGAGCTCCTCAAGGCAGACACCACCTGGGAATGGGAGACAGCACAGCAGCGTGCTTTTGATGAGCTACGACAGGAACTGAGCTCACCCACAGTTCTCGCCCAGTATTGTGTGAACAGAGAAACAAAAGTTGCAGCAGATGCCTCATCCTTTGGATTAGGAGGGGTCCTGTCACAAAAACAAACAACAGGTGAATGGCATCCAGTGGCTTTCATTTCACGCAGTATGACAAGTGCAGAGCGTAGGTACGCCCAGAAAAGAAGCACTAGCACTGACCTGGGCATGTGAACGATTTCAATCTTACCTGATAGGGATGGACTTTCTGATCCAGACAGATCATAAGCCTCTCATCTCCTTATTAGGAAGCAGAGCTCTTGATGACCTGCCACCTCGTATACTAAGATTTAGATTACGACTGCTTCGCTTCACATACAAAATTGAACATATCCCAGGAAAGAATTTAATCACGGCAGATGCACTGTCCAGAGCACCGATACAAGCTCCGCCTACAACACAGGACAGGCAGCTGGAAGAAGATGTGTGTGCTTATATTAACCACATTTTGCAACATTTGCCAGCATCAGAAAGCAGGCTTGTGCAAATCAGACAGGCACAGGAAACTGACAGCATATGCAGAAAACTTAAAAACTTTGTACTAACAGGCTGGCCACCCTGCAGGAAAGGTCTCCCTCCTGAACTTCAAGTGTATTGGCAGTACCACCAAGACCTGCTTGTTGTGAAGGGACTCTTGATGAAAAGTGAAAGACTTGTTATTCCAGCCAGCATGCCAGAAGAAATGCTCAACCTGGTTCACGAAGGTCACCAGGGCATGACAAAATGCATTGCCAGAGCACAACAGTCCATTTGGTGGCCGGGTTTGACCAAACAAATCAAACTCAAAGTTGAAAACTGCACAGCGTGTGTGCAAGAGACTCATAATGTACCAGAACCTCTCATGTCAACACAACTTCCTCTTAGGCCATGGCAGCGTGTCACAGCAGATCTTTTCCAGTGGAACCGTGCCATGTACCTGGTGGTGATAGATTACTTTTCCAGATACATAGAGGTGGCAAACCTTACCTCTACTACCGCCGTCCCAGTGATCAACAAAATGAAGGCAATTATTGCCAGGCTTGGGGTCCCTGAAACCCTCATCACAGATAATGGCCCCCAGTTTTCAGCAGCAGAGTTTACAGCCTTTGCAAGGGACTATGATTTTACTCATGTCAGCACAAGTCCTCACTATCCTCAGAGTAATGGTGAAGCAGAGAGGGCTGTAAGGACTGTGAAAACTCTCCTAAAGAAGGGGGAGGATCCACATAAAGGGCTAAATATACCTGTTTCTTTTGCCTCACGCCGCTGGACTCGCGTGTGCTGCGGTGCCGGCAGCTCTTTATACTCTGTGCAGGCGCAGCTCTCTGAGAGCAGCTGCAGCCGGGCAGAGCAGGACAAATTGAGGTCGCTGATTGGTCATTTGCTGACACGCGAGGCAGTTTATCAACGCGCGCGCGTAGGCGTAGTAAAATCCGACCTTGGCGCGCTCGCGCCCGTGATCAAAGGCTTTTGCCGCGGCGCTCCCACGGCGCTCCCACGGCGCCGAGCGGCGTGAGGCAAAAGAAACAGGTATATTGGGGCCTTAAGGCTCTCATGGCATACAGGGCCACACCCTTGGCACAAGGCTCATCACCTGCACAGTTGTTGATGGGTCATAATATCAGGACACCCTTGCCGGTCAGTGAGGATAAACTACAACCAAGATGGCAAACCTTCATCTCTTCCGGAGAAAAGACCAGGATCTGAAACAAAAACAAGCTTCCTGGTTTAACAAAAGACACAAAGCCCAGACAAAACAAGAGCTCAACCTAGGACAAAGAGTCTGGGTGAAGAACACCAACAACTCTGGGATTATCAGCAGTCCAGCCAACACCCCATGGTCCTACAACATCGACATGTCGTCTGGGCGTCTCAGAAGAAACAGATCACACATCAGAGTGATTCCTGATGGCTCCACAGTCACCAGGTCAGGTCGGGTTGTTCGCATCCCGCAGAGACTGGACTAAAGGCCCCAATATACCTGTTTCTTTTGCCTCACGCCGCTCGGCGCCGTGGGAGCGCCGCGGGAGCGCCGCGGCAAAAGCCTTTGATCACGGGCGTGAACGCGCCATGGTCAAATTTTACTACGCCTACGCGCGCGTTGATAAAGTGCCTCGCGTGTCAGCAAATGACCAATCAGCGACCTCAATTTGTCCTGCTCCGCCCGGCTGCAGCTGTTGGAGCCTGCACTCAGAGAGCTGCGCTTGCACAGAACTATATATGAACTGCCTGCGCGCTGCACACGCCAGTCCAGCGGCGTGAGGCAAAAGAAACAGGTATATTGGGGCCTTTATAAACACCACTCCTAGAGAAGTGAGCTGTGGTCCACAGGGCAGAATAATCCCTGCATAGCTCTGGGGACCCAGGTTGTCGACCCTGACCCCTAGACAGGTTCAATGTTATATTTGTTTGAAATAGAAACATTACAAAGTGTTATTACAATCTTTCCACTTTGTAAAAGCATTTGAAAGTTTATTGGTGTTTCTGTTCAGCATGTTTATAATTCAACAATACAGAACAAGGACAGTTTAAGTTTAAAGGTTTTGTGAATAAAAATAAGAATATGGACACCAAGCTAAAAAGGGGAGATGTACTGTGTGTGTATACTAGGAACCAATGTGTTGGTGCAGGTCCGCTGGGGACACATAAGGATGACGGACCTGTAGCTGTACAGTACATGTGTTCATGTTAAGAGCGTCAATAAAGCCTGACTAAAATATCTATAAGTGCTTCCCGCCTGGCTGATGTTAACATAGAAGAGTAAACAATACCACAGCCGCGATGAGGATCAGTTCCTCCAAATCCAAGGCCATGGTCTTGAGCCAGAAAAGGGTAAGAGTGCCCTCTCCGGGTCAGGAAGGAGGTCCTGCCCCAAAAGGAGGAGTTTAAGTATCTCGGGTGTCTTGTTCACAAATGAGGGGAAAAATGGAGCTGTGGTGGACCACTAGGGGGCTCTACTCACACCCAGTGGACCGAAGGCATTACAGGATGTTTTATTGTGAAAGGTCCAGAGGACCGGATGTGGTATTGGATATATAAGGTGGTGTTGGGTGCTTCCCGCCAGTTTAGTAGGAGTTGATTAAAAGTGAAGATCTACATCCCGTCTCCTGTGTCGTCTCTTCTCCACCTCCTACACTGGTGACCCTCGTGAACTGAATATGTCGACATCTGAAGGTCCAGCCAGCTCTCTTCAGCTGTCCGCGGTTGTGGAACCTCCACCGGCGGCCCCGCTCGCTTTGGCGGTGGCCGTTAAAATCCCGGACTTCTGGCTGCACGCACCTCAGTCGTGGTTCGCCCACATTGAATCACAGTTTGCTCTTCGCGGGATTTCTGCAGACGACACCAAATACCACCATGTGGTTGCTTCACTGGACCCATTGTCCACCCAGCGGGTAATGAGCCTGCTCGAGGACCCTCTTGCACAAGAAAAGTACGACGCCCTCAAACAGCTCCTTCTGCAGCGTTACTCGCTCTCAGACGCGGAGCGCGCTGAGAAACTTTTTTCCCTCTCCGATTTGGGCGACGGCACAGCTCTTGAGCTCATGGAAGGCATGTTGTCTTTGAGAAGGTTGGCAGACTGTGAGTTTCTCTTCCTCCACCTCTTCCTCCGCCGGCTCCCGGCTCCAGTGCGCACCGCCCTGGCCAACTCCTCGTTTCTGCAGCAGAAGGATTACCGCTCGCTGGTCCGCAAAGCCGACCGCATCCTTCTGGCTGCGAGGACTTTCGCGGTCCAGGCGGCAGTCCCCGGATCTCCAGTAGCACCTCAGCTTCAAGCAACGCCCGCAGCGCCGGACGAGCCATCGGTCGTAGCAAGGGTCGCTACCCGCAGGCGGACAGGAGCCACCTTTTGTTTCTACCACCAGCGTTTTGGCGCCAAAGCACAACGATGCATCCCACCGTGCAGCTTCAAGCCGCAGGGAAACGAGAACGCCAGCGGCCGCTAGCAGTCGCGGCCGTTGGCGACAAGGAAAGGCTGCTTTTCATTGAAGACTCGAGGTCGGGGAGGCGGTTCCTGGTGGACTCTGGTTCGCAGAAGAGCCTCGTTCCCCCGACTGGCTCCGACAGGTTGGCAGAAGGCTGCGGGCCGCAGCTAACCGCGGCTAACGGCTATCCCATCAAGACGTTTGGCGAAAGGTTGGTGACTGTGTGTTTCCATGAACGGGACTTCCAGTGGAACTTTGTTGTAGCTGCTAGCTCAGTCCCTATTTTAGGGGCTGATTTTCTTTGTGCTCATGGACTCCTTGTTGATGTAGCTAACAGGCGTTTGATCGACGCTGTGTCTTTTTCGTCACTGCCTTGTGCGACGCGAGGAGCTGGGCCTTTAATGCATGCTAACTTTTTAGCTTCGGGTAATGTGTTTCAGCGTTTATTGTCTGAATTCCCCTCGCTGACTGTTCCTGATTTTGCAAACACAAACACAAAACATGGGGTCGAACATTATATTCCCACAACGGGCCCCCCGGTGTTCGCACGTGCACGCCGCCTCGATGCTACTAAGCTAGCAATAGCACAGGAAGAGTTTGCTAACATGGAGCGTTTAGGCATCGTGCAACGCTCAAACAGTCCGTGGGCCTCCCCCCTGCACATGGTGCCCAAAGCAGACGGCAAATGGCGTCCATGTGGGGATTTCCGCCGCCTTAATAACATCACAGAGAACGATCGTTATCCCATCCCCCACATCCAGGATTTTTCAGTGCACCTGGCTGGGACCTCCATTTTTTCTAAAGTAG
This sequence comes from Garcialebias charrua, assembly GCA_038048925.1. Taxonomy (NCBI): domain Eukaryota; kingdom Metazoa; phylum Chordata; class Actinopteri; order Cyprinodontiformes; family Rivulidae; genus Garcialebias; species Garcialebias charrua. The sequence continues at coordinate 20,755 of JBBPBX010062571.1, forward strand.
ATTTAGTACGGGGGTACCACCAGGTTCCTG